>NJDC01042136.1:44846-73170 GCA_002245475.1 Calephelis virginiensis | reverse complement strand
CCAAGCTAAATCATATGGCAAAATGAAATTATTTCAATTACTGTATTTTTTCAAATATTGAAACTAAGAGCTTTTCCTGGTGGTAACAAAAAAATGGTAATATCAAAACGTATTTTCCTATTTTGGTCTGTTTCCTTTGTGTAGAATAGACCATCTGCCTTCCTACCTAGAAGCTTGTTAAAAGAGCACAGGCTAAATAAATAAATACCCAAAATGAGCACTGGTAGTAGAGTATTATGCAGCAACTTGCCTAGGTAGGAATCCACGACTTAACCTATTACTGTCGCCATGAGTTGGCATGTCCCGGTCAGGAGGGTAGGGTGGCCGATAGAAGCACACATAAGGCCTAACACCCTGGCAGCCGGAACTTGCCCGAGTAGGGGTTCACCACCTTGTCTAATTCCTATTGCTGACTTTTTCAAGCTTCGGTCTGGAGCTTAGGGTAGGCGGAAGACTTTTACAATAAACCCAACATAACAGCCTCAGGACTGCAACGCACCTCTAACATCTATAGGCTACGGTTATCTTTTTACCATCAGTTACTGCACACCTATTCACTGTCTTCGCCATTAAAAGAATTACCAAAAAACACACACACTTACCAACTCAGATTTACATAGAGACTTGGAATTGCCTAGCCTAGCGAAGCACTTTCAAAAACTCTCCCAATCATACTTTTCTAAGTTAGAAAACCACCCAAACCCTCTGATGGCAGCAGCTAACGATTATGTCCCCGAGACGGACCCACCTCCGCTTCGCCGGAGACCCCGTCACGTGACTCTAGACCCCGATGACCCCATCACCGAGGCAAACGCCTCATACAACAGTACACACTCACACACAAACTCGCGACACCGCCGCCGCCGGGGGCGGCGAAGACCCTTGTTCCGCCCTAGGCGGAATACAGCCACAATGTCCTCTTCCCAAACGAACCAAGATCCCACCCTAAGCCGAGGTACGGTCTCACAGGAGACACCCTTAGGGAGGCCCAACCCAAAATTACATCTCTGGCTGAGCACTCTGCTCGCCCACTAGCCCGGTGAGGTTGTTAAAGTCAATAGACGTACACAACAGTAGTCATTTCAAAAAAAAAAAACACACACGTGAAACTTAGAACACTACCCTTTTTTCCTTGGGGGTTAAATAGTAATGAACACTGTCTTTCTCATTAAAATCTGAGACTTGGGTTTTGACGCTCCTCAGTTCTTGGGATTACTTGCTCTTCATACCAATTTCTTATCAATATTATGTAATTATTGTATACATATTGTGAAATGAGGGAAAAAGATAAGCCCCCGTGTTGGTCCGGATTCCTTTGCAGAATAGACCACCTGCCTTTCTGCCAGGCAGCTCGTAAAAGGTGAGCAAAGTCACTAACACTGTGACATCTTACTAGGTGGTCGAGTTTCGTAGCGACTCGTCCGGATTGGTACCACCGCCTTACCTATTCCTGCCGCCATAACGTACTGCGTGCTGGTGACGTGTTCCGGTTAAGTGGACAATGTAGCATGCCTTACTTTTGCTCTAGGTCTAAATCCCGGCCTCAGGTTGGCGACGCACCATTACCACCTTTAGTGTCTCTAGTATTTTTACGCTCATATCCCCGAAGAGGTCTAGTCGTGGATGCCCTGGTTGTACCTGTTCCTGCACAACCAGGGCATCCACGACTAGCCGAAGACACTAAGTCCCATAATGTGATAGGTGGCAAGCCTATCGCCCACCGGGCACATTTCCAATTCCGACCATAATTTTTTCCATTTTATTCGAAAATCGACCCGGGATCTCATGCAGTCAAGTTCAACACCCGGACCGCTAGACCACAGAGGCTAGTGTCTCTAAGCGGCGTGAATTCCTTACCATCTGGAAATCCATCTTCTTGTTTGCCTTCAATTATAATAAAAAAGCTGAGTTGCTTTCATCTGATCATAGTGTAGGTCCACATTTTCCGGTGGTAGATTTTCGTATTTTATAGACGCATCACAATGCAGTACTGTTTATGGGAATACACGATTTTCTTTCCCTCTTTCGTTCTCCACCTAGATAAGTTTGCAGGTGATGCGTGTCAGTAGTCAGCACTCACCTTGTATCCAGGTGTCGACGGGCGGCGAGTGGCACTTGGCGTGGTACCCGCGCCCGCACATGTCGCAGGCCACGATGGAGGGCGCGGGCGGCGCGGGCCCGTCCCGCCGCTTGCAGACCACGCACATGATGCGTCCGTCGCCCGCCGCCGGCGCGCTCAGCAGCTTCAGCGCCGCCACCGGCGCCCACGAGTGCGTGCCGTCGCCGTACTTCACCAGGCATCGCGCCACGCCCGTGCCCACCTCGCACGAGTCGTTGTCGTTGCTTGTGCTCAGCTCTACTATTGTGCCTAAAACAAATATACTATCGTTAACACTTCCCCCGTTTTCGTCAGTCTCCTGTGTAAAGTAGACCTTCCTGCCAGGCAGCTTGTAACAATTCGGACACAAATCAGCGACGCACATATAACATCTACAACGTCTATAGACACTAGACTTGTGAACACTTAGATTGACATTGCACGATCAAATCTCATTAGTATTAGCTAAATGATGTAAGTGTCTGAAACCAATATGTATGTATGAAAAGAATAGTGCATGTGGTGGAAGCCAGGCAGGCGGGAAGGAATTGCGACACTTAGCAGTTCCGGCTAGGACCATATATTGTGTTTGTATATATATACATATTATAGTATTTATTAATAGTACTAACTAAAAAGCACTCAAATCTACATGCAACTTCTTCACTTTTTAATGGTTATTTATAGCAAAATTTATTAAGTAGAACTAGATATATCTCCAACAGGAGTAAATCCATGAATGTAATGATGCTTCGAGTGTTTACTACATCCATATAATACTAGTCACTATTAAGTAAGAATAATAAGAACTACAAATTACTTTTTTACTGAACTAAAGTAAATTATTAGAATTAATAGTAATTTTTTTTATTGATAATGGAATACTCTTTAAAAAACTAAAAAAAAGCTTTTATATCTAACAGAACAAATAAAAACAATTTTCTATAAATTCAAAAAGGAAAAATTAAGTTATTAAGAAGAAAAACATTTAATCATAAAGAGAGTAGGGTGCTTATAAGGATGTTATATAATAAGTTTACTATACTCTTTCATTATTTTTTAATAAAATATTTACAATTGAAACATAACAACCTTCCCTATTACTAAAGCAATATAAAGCTTATTTTTTTAACTAACATTATTTTCTTATTCTTAGTCTATATAATAACTACTGAAGCTAGGCCTCAACTTGACAACACACCATTACCATCTTTGGTGTATCTAGGCGGTGTGAATTTCTTACCATCAGGAAATCCGTCTGCTTCCATTATCATAAAAAAAGCTATTATTTACTTTCATAGTCATTATCAATATATTGTATTATTTGAAAATTACATAGCTTGTTGTTCCTGATCAATCTTTATAATATGTTATTGGATTGAATGCCAATCAAGCTGTAAAATTTTCCCAATTTGAAATACATAATTGTGCATAGAATTCGAAGTGACACCTTCCTGCCAGGACTGTCAGTACAGTTACATCATGTGAAAATTTTGTTGCATTATTCATTAATTATTTTGTTGTATCTCCAAAGATATTAATTTAAATGAAGTCAATTGGAATTTAGTTTTTATTTGGATAAGGATAAATACTATGATTATAAAAACACATTTGCAAATAACATGTTAATTTATTTTTAACTGCTATTGATAGCTAGAAAAAGGCATATAGTGAGTTAATAGTGATATTTAAATACTGAAGAAGTTGATAAAAGCATCATATTAAAAAGTTCTATTATGATCCCAACAGTTTACACACAAAATCTAATTTAAAATATAACAATATGAACTTGTAAGCAAAATATTTGGGCAGAAATTGAATTTGTGTCTGTATCCTATTAAAAGCCCCAAATTTTTTACCTCCAAAGTGGGTGGGTTGCAAAGTGGGTGCCGGTACTTCATATTCCGGTACCGACCTGATACCGGTATTCATTAAAGTACCCGTTAAATACAAGTGCAACGTTGCCAATTTTCCTTTTTAGGTATTGGTATTATTTTAATCTCTCATGAAGGAACAGATATCTTTGATTGAAGAAAAAATGATAAGTACCTAATCAATGAAACAGTACCAGCATCGAAACCTTTAAACCAACAGTACCGGTACTAAGTCTGGTACCAGTACACACAATACAGGTAACACCTTGGTATCGGTATTGCTTCATGGTCATTAATACCGGTATTTCAAGCTATGCCCTTGGCATTCCAGAAATGTAATTAAGGTCTTTGTGCTCTGAAAGTCTTCAATTTTGTTAATCAGTCTTGGTTTTCTAGCAATATCACAAAATATATGTTAAGACATAATACAATAAAAATGATAACATTAAATCATTTCATGATGACTATTTGTAAACTCACTCACCAAAGTAATATCTCCCATCTTTATTGAGTACTAGAACATCGTCCCCACAGTGGAAAGGGTTAGTGATATTTTTTTCCGTGTTGGTTGTAGAGTCTGGCATTGCATCCTGTGTTTCTTCTTCTTTTTTCTCATTCTTTTTATTAGGACATGGTGAAATTGTCTTGTCAAAGTTGCTCAACAGGGCATTGATGAGAGTTATCTCTTGTGTGACCTCTTTAAAAAAAATAGAAAAATAAATATTGAAATACTAATTATAAATGAGTGTATGGCCATTTTTTGCCCATGAGATTAACACTAATAGACTAATTAATGTTTGAATCATAGATCAAGTATGAAATATGTGGCGTTTTAGGAATCACTAATTCAATCAAAGCTGCTGCTTACTGTAGACTCATCCTCATTTGAATTTTTAACTAGTCCCCTGATACCCCTTTCACAATCAGAATAATCTGTCTTGCTCCTTGCCAGACTCCAGCATGTATAATATAATTGCACCTAATTTGTCTAGCCCTTAGGGGTGTAATGACAAACATACAATCAAATATCTGTTTATATTTGTATCTATAACAAATAAATTTCTCTAGTTCATTTCAAATAAATATTTCTGATTTCACTCCTAATTTAACTAATTTATTGTCTCTTTCAGTTTTTATTAGGCTACAAAAAAATACAAATAAACATTTTATTTTATTTAGTAAATCATTTTAATACTTAATATAAATTTATTATATTGTGATCTAAATTCAATTTTCAGTAGTGTTTTAATATATAATAATATAATATTCCAGTCTAAATATTCCAGTTGTTTTTCTTTAACAGGTTGGCTGGAAGAAATGAAGAAACTGGAAGAAAAGAAGAAGTTTGTACTTGTCTGTAATTTTTGTTGTGTACAATAAAGAGTTAATAATAATATTAATATTAGTCTTTGTATTTTATATTTAGTAATTATTTTTGGGTCAAAACACATCATTAATATGCCCTACAATTTTTTTAACATTTTTTCTACTACTTATATAAATCAGATACAGTAGAATCCCGACTATCCGAAAATCCAATTATCCTGACTCGCACTACGGCTCTAGCTGCTGCTTGAAAAATTTCAAACCGCAGAACTAGGCACGTAATAATAGTTAATTAATAGTTTAAACGCTCCTTGGAATGTTTACTCCCGCTTTCATTTGTTTACATGATTGTGTTTGTTATTGTTTCATTTCCTCTTATAACTTTTAATTGATAAGTTGTCTTTTATTTTTGTTAACATCTTGAGTTGGAAATATAAAATGTCTAAGAGTAAGAGTAGTGTTGTCTCTTCGAGACAAAATGAAGATAATTGAGGGTATAAAAAATGGTGAATCTGACAGTATATGGTGTAGGAGTATCTACAATATCAGACATTAAACAAATTCTGCTTCTTTAATGAAATTTACTTGTGCACTTGAGAAAGAAAATGGCAGCTCCAAACATGTCATGAAAAAACCTAAGACAATCAAAAACCTAATTATGTGAAATTTCAATAACAAGTTTTTTTCTAATAAAATTGTAAATAGCATTGGTACATATTAAAATGTCATTCATTATATTTGAACCACCCATATAACTGTTTTTATATCGTTTTGTCTAAATGACCTCGGTATACATATCAAACTCATTACATAATATTATAACATTTAAATGTAAAATATAGTTTGATTTGACTATGAAATCTGAATTACCATTGTTCTCCATTTTGATAATTGGAATTCTACTGGAATTTGTCTGGTGGTGTAAAATTAGACAATAATTATTAATTTTATAGTTTTTTATAGTTTTGGAAAACAAATTTGCATGCAGTTTAAGTGTATAATATAATAAGATACAATAAGTTTTCCAATCTGAAACTGACATATCCTTTTGTGTATGTTTTGTAGACATATAGACAGCCAATCTAAGCTTACAGTTTTTTATTTTTTAATTTAAATTAAATGTATATAATATGTTGTGATTTGTTAATAAATAATTACTGTAATGTTTTCACAAAGTACTAACCCTTTGACATCTTTATAATAATTTAAGACCAGCAATTTTTTCCTTCATTTTGTAATTTACATGTACACATTAAAATCATTTGAATAAACTTACTTTTATTATTTTATTTAATTTCACTTACATTTTTAGTTCATTTGTAACTAGAAAATATTTAGATTTTATTTAATTAGCAAGTAAAATAATGCTCATACTATCCAAAAACCAATTTAAGCACTTTAAAATTTAGCAAAATTAATTCATATGAATCCTTTTCTGTTCAAGACCTTGCAAAACTAACTGCACACTTTAGTACCATATTTTAGTAGCATTCTCTTTTCTACATCTATACCAAATTTGATACTAATTTAGTAGGCTTTGATTTTACCTTTGAAAGCAAACGCTATATATTTTTCTATAAATATTTTTACATGTCCTAGCTAAACTTTTAAGGATGGTTGACATCAAGAACTTTGACTGAATATTATTACAGACATAAATATTAAAGTTAGTGACATTCTTTAGTTATGCATTCTTATATCTCACTATACAATAAATTGGGTAAAATCTCCAAATGGGCTGTAGTCCTGCAACTGGCTCAGATACTTTTTTACAGATTACTTTTATCTACTAACATATTATCAGTACTGGTTAGGTTCTACTTTATTAGCTAATAAGACTCAGCCTCTGGTTAAATGACAACACAACATTAACACATCAGGTGTAAAAGTAAGTATCTTCACGCCCATATCTCCGAAAAGTTAAACAGAGGTACAACCAGGGCACCCACAACTAGTTGAAGACATTAAGTCCCACAATGTGATAGCTGGCAAACCTATTGCCAACTGGGCACATATTCAATGCCGAGGAACATTTTTATTTTTAGAAAATTGGAAAAACCCAATTTTCTTTTTGTTGCCTGATCCAGGAATCGAACCCGGGACCTCATACAGTCAAGTCCGACAACTGAACCGCTAGGCCACAGAGGTGTATGTAGACTTATTGCTTACCTTCAGGTAATTCGTCAACCTATGGTATAAAACATACTTTCGTGCACAACCAACTGATTTTTCTTTAATTACTAGAAGCTTTTCAAAAATAGTTTTACATATCTAGAAGCTTATGTGAAAACAAATTATGATAATGATCAAAATTTAGTTTTTTTCAAGACATATAAAGTTCTTTTAATTAGATTTAGTCTGTAATACTCAGGCAATGATCCTGTCAGCTGATAGCTTACCAAGTAAATATTTTACATAAGATTATTTTACATATTGTGAAGTTAAAGATCATAAATATATACTTACATAAATAAATTCCATAGAATGCACAACAAAAATTCAGATATGTTAGCCATAAAAATCTTTCAATTAAAAATCAGATATTACATTTTACAGGATTAAATAATAGAACTATTATCCTTTGGTAAATGTGTTGTTGCTATATTCCAAAATCCAATTCAAAATTTTGAGCTAATACTCATTGTATTATTGATAATAGTTAATTGAAAAATTTTGATATTTTTAAATTTTATTATTGCTCTATAGTAACAACGCTATTATAATATGTAAATAGATGATATTGCAGCGATCTTGCGTCTAAAAATTCAACAATAAAGGTAACTATTTTTGAAATTTAATACATCATTCTAATCCTAATTCACATCCAAGCATGTCCAGATATCGTCCATCAAGTTTAAGTACAAACTGGGAATATTTAATCACATACATATTTTAACACTCACCAGCGTTTATGTCCATTTCAGAAATACTTTTAAATGCATTTATCTGGGCCCAAAGTCTATATTATTATATTGTAAATCATACTAAATGTGCAAACACTACAAGCATTGGCGCTATTGCGGCCATTAGAGATTTAGCCAAACGAATATTTTCCCGCGGTATTAAATTCTAGACTTAAACTCCAAAGAAAACTAGGTGATCATTACTTTAGATAAATCATTTTTTATTTATTTACATTGCATTAATCTATATGTAATAAAACTAATTAATTAATAATATTTCATAGAAAACTCCATGTAAAACAGCTTTTGACCCCTTCTTTCAATCGCTGTCGCCTTTTTTTTCTACAATCTGAATCTCAAACAGATAATAAAATAAAAAAAAGATTGAAATATAGACCGCACTATAACATGTACCTGTAGTAATGGCAACATTTTGTAGCAATTATTTTATTCTTTATGCTCTCCATATTCGAGTAGGTAGGTACATTCGGGAGTTTTGGCGCCATCGAGAGAAAAGATGGTCGAAGTTTTTCATAATTATTGAATTTCGTGTTGATATTGAGTGAAATTAGTCAATTTTGGTGGCATTTTGTACAAATTTATTCAGTGAAAGTTCAAAGTGCACAAATGAAATGATCATGAAGAAATTAGCGTATCGTGTATTTCCTCGTTACCGCCAAATCTCGCTACATGAGATTGAGTAAACAGGCCACCGCTTTACCTAAGAGCCTGACATGACTTCCTGACGACTTATGACTGATGACTAATTAAAATTAATTAATTAAAATTGATATAACATTTGATGCAAATTTCTATTTGGCTAATAACTAAATTTTAACGTGAAGGCCAAAACCTAAAGAAAGAAAGAAAGTTACATTCGGAATTCCTCATAAAAATACTTAGAGGTCAATGGAATTCCTTTACGGAATCCCATAGCAAAATTTCGAAACAAAATGTCACCACTCACAAATTCAATCAAATTCGATAAAAACAACTGAAGTATTTGGCATATCATCTAAATTCCGAAAATATGCGAATTCCAATCACGGAATCCCGTTTCTAAATTTCGAAACGAAATTTTTGCTCCTACAAATCCGTTCGAATTCCGTACGGATTTTTTAAATATATGAGGTACATCAGGGCTAGTAAACATTTTCAAAGAAAAAACAAAGTTTCAACCAACTTATAGTTTAAAAAACAATCTCCAGCTTCTGAATAATATTAAAGACGTGATTTTACCTCCAACGGCAAAACTATTATCCTTGAATGTAGAAAGCTTATTTACAAACGTCCCTTCTGATGAGTGTATAAATTTAATATCTAAAATATTAAAAAGACGTGGTTTACATCCTGGAGAAATGAATTAAATTATAAATATGACCAGCATATGTATAGAACAAAACTATTTTAAGTTCAATGGTAACATATATATTGAAAAAGATGGTTTAGCTATGGGCTCACCTCTTAGTCCATTAATGGTTGATTTTTTTATGGATAATTATGAAAAACGCCATGTTGTGGGTCATCGACATATTTTGTATTATTTTAGATATGTCGATGACATTATCATATGTTGGACAGGCACAGAGAGACAACTAGACCTATTTTTAAATTGCTTAAATAAAAAACATCCAAAAATCAAATTTACATTAGAATTGAAAAGTAACAACTCATTAAATTTCAGTATTTATATTCCTTGTTAAATTTCCTCGACTTGACAGTTACAAGAATAAATAACAAACACCATTTTAAGATCTTCCGTAAGCCAACTTGTGGTCAACTTACACCGATACTACTATTCTCGCGTCGTCTTGTCACCCTTGGCAACACAAAATAGCCGCTTTCAATAGCTTTGTACATAGATTGACATCTTTGCCTTTGAGTAAAGAGAGTTACAAAAAAAAACTTAACATCATTGTACAGCTGGCAATTGCTCATGGTTAAAGTAGAGATTTAGTTGAAAATCGAATGAAAAAGAAAATAAAGAAATATATTTCACGACTAATCTGTACAGTGCCATCTCAAAAAGTTGTTAAGTTCAAATTTAGTTTGACCTACGTAGTCGTCCTACGCAGGTCAAACTAGATTTGAACTTAACATCTTCTGAAAAAGTACAGCGACATTTAAAATGTAATAATATCAATGTTGCATTTAGAACCCAAAATTCTTTAAGAAACATATTATGCAACGGTAAAGACAAAATTGATAAAAAAGTAAATCAGTAATCTATAAACTACATTGTTCTGAATGCAACAGTGTATACGTTGGTCAAACTGTTCGTAGTTTTTAATCTCGTTACAAGGAACACATATCGGCTGTCAAAAACATTCGTCCAGATTAATCGCATTTTGCAAAACATCTTATAGACACTGGGCATAAGTTGGCAGCAGATCATACTTTCGAATCAATCCATACTTGTGATAAAGGATTAAAATTAAATATACTAGAAATTATTAAATGTAATAACGAAGACTCAATTACACTGTTAAACGAACAAACAAATTTGACTAATTCAGCCCTGCTACACATGTTTAAAAACAACGATGCTACCCCCACCACGCGAAAGCTCATTAAAGCTCACTCAAGCACAATCTCACGAGAACGCGCGAAATCCTATAAATAGAGCGAGTCGCATGCGCGCGCAACAGTATCTGCTCGACCTTCGTGGAGTGCAGTCGAATTCTCCTGATGATAGAACATGATAGTTACCGAAGGGTTAAGAAGAGAAACGTACGTTGAGTTTTTAGTCGTGTGTGTATTGTTGGTACTAATAAAACAGTTTAGTGTTTTTGTTAGTGTAAATTCTTAGCGCACTATTTTGCCTGTTTTGTTACGCCATAATACGTATACATTTTTTTGGCGGAAGCTTGTAAATTAAATAATTTTATTTAGATTTTAGTAAACATTTCTTTAAACATTAGAAATATTTTTGAATATATTTAAGTTTTGACTTACTTAAACAAATATTTACTACGCGGAGATGTGCGCATCTTAAAATTTCGCTCTCCACTCCAATTTCATTTTGTAACTTTTGTATGACGGATCTTAAAAAATACTCTCATTTTTTCAGAAAGCACCTAAAGAAACTTTTTTAAAAATTTTCACCTTTGGTACGTGAAGGGTTACTTATAGTTTACGTTAATGGTTTTCGCTTAACGCTTGTAAGCTTTTTTTAACAAGTTTTGCTGCTACGTAAAGCTGAATTACTAATGGGTATTCCTTTCCTTATTGCACAATTTTCTTTTATAAAATATAAGCGTTAATTCTTGTTGGCTCTAACTTTCACTAAATGAGTTTAGGTTAAGATAAAACTTAAGATGCTTCACCTAAGAACCTGACACGACGTACTATGAACATAAGACTTTTAAGCATCATTAAGACGGTTGTAATCACGACCCAATCACGCTTTCTCCGACTTTAGTGGAAACCTTATTTCCAACTTCCGATTGTGTTGGCTCTACATAGATTAATTCATAAGATCATCTGAATCAGAAGTATTAATCCTAAGCCATTTAACTTTATAATGTTTTTTGTACAAATAATAAATAGATATAAACGTAAGTAAAAATAAATTCACCTAAAAGATACTTAGTTTGTACTTCATAAAGTGTATGTAGTACGCACTTAGCCGATATGAAGTATGTGCACACCCTAACGGTTTAAGGGCAGTATAAAACTAGCTATTGAACGTAATGTGTCTCTTTCTTAACCTTTCGATAAACATCAGTATGCCTTATGAAGTCAAAGTCTGCAAAACTCTGGTCATAAAATATAGGTACATGGCAAGTAGACAGAGTCTAAAGTTTTAGAACTCACATTAACGAGTATGTACAAAATATAATAAGCCTGTAAAGGAGTACATTCTGAATATTGAACTTATTTTAAAGAAATAATCATTTACAGAGAATATCTTAAGCTCGTGTGGAGACAATACAATAAATTTCAACCAAACAATTATGATATTTTTATGTATAACTACTACTATGAATGCTAAAGTTTCTCTGCTTGTTACGAATAATCTCGATTTACTAATTTAATTCGGATTAGTGTTTAAAGCTGCAAACGAAGTTGCGGGCATTGCTAGCTCTAGTGACAATATTCAATGTAAATCTCGGATGAGTAGGTAATAAATGGAAGTAAAGTTGTTTTCTGCACTAGATTTTTCAGAAACTGGCTGTGTAGACTGGCTGTTTATTGTTCCATATAACATCATGTATTACAGAAAAATCAATAGAGTTTAATTAATTTTGTTTTGTTATACTTTTATAGTTATCTAGAAAACTTGTTTGGCGGAAATACATAACGGACTTAGTGGATTTTTAAATACCTTGTAGGTAGCACTAAAAACAATTGCGAATCTATCGAATCGTTTCTCGTACCTACCTACCCAGTGTGAAATTCAAAGGAGTTATTGCGCTTTACAAAGATATCAGAACTTCTCAAGATAATTTTGTTATTTACCTACCTACTTAGAAAAAACAAGAGGTAATATATTTGTCGGAGGGATCACACATACGGGCCGAACAGGAACCACGGGACTAGTAGACCGAGAGCTCGCAACTTGAGGGAAGTCGCAACACCTGATCTAGTCGTAAAACCACATCGTAAACCTCATCATAATAAAAAAAAATAAAGTAGCTACGTAATTACTCACTACACTGTTTACAAACATAACCACAATCACGCACAAACAACTATAGCGTACACCCATTTGTAACCAAACAAACCATCGTAAACATTGTAGTAAGCCTGCTACTATGACAAAACTACGTAAACACGTCACGGTATCCGTATTTACGCAAACACCAAACCCCCGAAGGAGAAAGGGGGCTCCAGCCCCCCCTCTTACGTGAGTGCCGAGTGAGTAATCTATGCATGGGCTAATAACAGCAACATTGACATAATCTGAGAATAGTTGTATTATTAATAAATTTATGTGGTACATTTACTCTCGTATAACTTAACATATATTTCACTAGCTCTTTTCTCCATTTATCTATTCGCTGATACACAATTTTTTAGATTAACGTTTTAATTTATCTGTGGCTTCTTCTAGTAGAGCGAATAAACGTATTTATAATATACACTATGTCTAGTAAGACTCAAAGCCCCTATGCATATATTTTGCTTTAGCTCGATAACCAAACATCAGTTCTTGCTGGTCAGACGTGAATTAATGACATAGATAATTCATAATCGAAATCTTATTTTGAGGCCTTCGTCATAGCAAATATTAAAATGCTAATTTCTTTTCTGCTATCCATTTTGGACTTTCAAATTCTTCGTTTTCACTTTTTTTTATTTTTTTTTTAGACACAGCTTGATAGCTTCCTCGTATCTTTTGCTATTAATTTTAAAACTATGAACGAGCACAGTGAGCTAACAAACAACCGTAATAACTCTTATATTCAGAATAACTTCTTACTCGATAAATAAAAAGTTGGTGAAATGTAAATGTATAGCCCGTGTGGTCTAGCGGTTCAGGTGTTGGACTTGACTACATGAGGTTCCGGACTCGAATCCCGGGTCGGGCAACAAAAAGATGCTGCTCGGGATTGGATATGTGGCCGTTTGGCGATAGGCTTACCATCTATCACATTTGGGGACTTAGTGTTATAAACATAATGGATATAATAAACTGGTAACGCTATACCTACGGATATATTTTATTTTCGTTTGTGAGCTATAACAATAACTGCTCAATTTTAAACTTAAACTTACTAAAACTTACTACTATCATGATAAATGTCGCGAAAACGTACAAAAGTAATGCTAAATACGATTAATCTTTATTAAATAAATTATGCGTCCTAAAAAAGGGATTTTTTATACAAAAAGTAGCGATTTTTAGGGATAATTTTTAAGAATTTCAGAGCGAAACCAAAATCTTGTGTGGAAACACTGATTGACATATGACATGATATGACAATGACATTGCTGTTTTACACGGTTTTACAATTGACATTTGTGATTTGTGATTTGCTAAAGCGTAATAATTTATATTAAAAGAAAATGCTTACATTTACATGTTGCAAATGATAAGAAAATATCAAATAACTTATTTTTTATCGAGTTGCAGCATAAACTTCCATAATTAGTTGTTTAATACAAAAAACTTATTGTGTTTGTGAACCATTTAAAGTAGCAATTTTTGAGAGGACTTTTCTCTAAAAAAATTGCATTCTAATGGGTAATTCAGGTTTGAAACAACATTATGAAACTGCGTCTAAAACTGGAGTTTTACAGGTTTCTAATAATAAACTTAAAGAAATTCCTTTAGAAGTATACAATTTGGCAGAACATTTAAGAAACTTAGATGTGTCGAAAAACAAAATCACATGCATATCTGATGATATATCTAAGCTTAAATTATTAAAGCAGTTGAATTTAAGCTCTAATATGATTCAGAGTTTACCCAATTCTTTAGCTAATCTTAAGAAATTAGAGTTGTTAAATGTTTCTAACAACTTAATTTCGTCATTGCCTGAAACTTTCGGTAATTTGACTAATTTGAAACAAATATTCCTTAACAATAACAAATTCAAACACTTTCCGCAACAATTGCTTGGATTACATAGTTTAGAAGTGCTTGAGTTGTCTAACAATAAGTTGGTGGAAGTACCAAATGGTATGTCAAATTTGTTTGTCGTAGAGTTAAACTTAAGTCAAAATGAAATATCTGCTATCAGTGAGGATTTACACCAAGCACCAAGGTTGAAGATTTTAAAATTGGAAGAAAACTGTTTGAGTTTAGAAGCCATTGCCCCCAGTCTACTGAGAGATTCTAAAATTCATACCATAAATGTTGATGGAAACCTGTTTGAAGCCAAGCAATTATCCTCGTTAGAGGGTTATAATGAGTACACTGAAAGATATACAGCAATGAAAAAGAAAATGTTTTAATATATCAGTGTTTATTTATTTATAATGTGATTAATAACAAGATTACAGCTCTGTAACATAATACACATTTCTTAGAAGTAATACTTTTCAAAAGTTCTCACCTCGAATGTTTGTAAAGAGATTTTTATGATATGATTTGAATTTTATAGACAAGATCAAGAGCCAGAAAAATAGCTGTGAGATAGGTTTTATAGATGATAAGACATCAAATAAGCATGGATCTCCTAATGGTAAGAAACAACCGTTGTCTATAGACACCATAGTTAATACAAGTGATTACTATGAAACTTGCATTATGAGCCACTTGATTGTTTGCATCCTTTTCCATAAAAATAATCTTGATTAATGTTTCTATGAATTAGCTGTCACAATGGCTTTATTTAAAACTAAGTGTGTTAGACTGCCTGTAAAAAATAGTGATAATCCAGATTTTAACTTTCTAATGTAACTAATGGTAGAGTACTGAGGGGAAGAGATTACTGTTTTAACTGTTCTTATTATATTTGCATATGAAACTAATATATAGAGATTTGCCTGGAAGCAGTTGCACATGTGATGTAGTTTTCGCCACAAGTTAGTGTATGTTTGATATTTCATTATTAAATGCTAGTTGTCTCTCAAGAGACGACTTCAGTATTTCCTACATAAGTTGTAACTCCAAAAGTGCTATTTTAGAATATCCTTTTATAGATTTGTACAATTTTGTAATGTGTAACATGTATTTTTGTCACTTAAAATGTATTAAACAGTGCAAATAAAGATAGATCAGCAGAAAAGCAAAAAGGCAATTGTATAGCACAAAACTATTTATGTGGGAACTTTTTCTATTTTACCCGACAGTCAGTGTCCGATGAAGCTGTTTGTGAATGAACCTAACTGTCTTATTATTAAACATAAAATAAAGTCCAAGGTTTAAGTTGATATTACAAGTCTGTATCACTGTAATAAAGATTATAATGTCAGCTTAAGCCTTAGAGTAAATTGTTTGTTAATAAGTTGTAAACAAATTTCAAGCTTCAGAGGAAGAAACATGGCATTGATTAGTCATTGCTTTAAAATGAATTCTCTTCTGACAGAAGTCAGAAACCTATAACTATGTAAATCTTAGTATTTTTATAATAAATTTACGGTTATCTTTAACTTTATTTACACGCTATACTGCTGTGATATTAAGTTACTGTTTTAATAATAAACATGGAGTAAAGTTCTGTATTATGTTATTATATTACCTATAGTATTTAATATTACATACCTAGATTATAGTCTTTATTACAATGTGATACAGACTATAATTTCAATTTGACTCCTGCTTTAGTCGATGTTGGTTAATAAGATGGTTAGAGTTAAACAATAAACATATTTTATGATAATTATGACATAGCACAACTAAGTGGGGCTTTAATGTCTTAAATGGGTATCAATTAAAGACTTCTGATTTAGTCTTGCTGCAAGTAAATGACATGCTTACAATTGCTAGTAAAATTGACAAAACAGTTAGACGAAACAGAATCTTATGTGTCATATTTATTGTGCTGGATAAAAAACAGATGAACTCCACAAAAACAAATTCTGAAATGTGGGTTGCACTCCGGGAGTGCCGACAGTAGTGTAAACTTGAATATTAACGTTATGCATTTTTGATATTTTTAAATGGTTAAGTTATTTTCCTTGAATTGCTTTATCAGAATGAAAGTACTATTATTTATGTGGTAGAATACAATATTCATTTATTGCGCTATCATACACAAACATGACAAGACGAATATTCGCGCAAGCGCCCTGCGCCGTCTTACGAATTTTTGATCAGGTCACATGTCCTGACGCGAGTTTAGAAGTTTTTAACCATTCCAAAAAAGTGCGCAACGCCGTGCCGCTAAAGAAGTTTTCACTTCAATAAATTAAATTCAGTTTTCAAATAGAGTATTAGGAAGTAGCTGTTGCCTGCGAGATTGCAAGCTTAGTCTTCAGAGGCTTTTTCAGTTTTTATATATAGCAATAAGTTATGCAGTTACGCAATATCCACCACATATTATTCTACTAATATTACAAATGCGAAAGTTTGTATATTCGTTTGTTACTCCTTCACGCAAAAACTGCTTAACCGATTTTCATGAAATTTGGCACATACAAAGAGGGTAACTTGGATTAATACGAAGTAATGCGGGCAATGCCGCGGGCTACAGCTAGTTAACAAGTTAATTTTTATGTCTTAATTCTAATTGTTAAAGCATAATGTTTTCATTAGAAGACTGCCCTAATGATATCTTTCAACATTAAAACTTTCAGTAAAGTTCGCCTCTGTGGCCTAGCGGTTCAGGCGTTGACTTTGACTGCAAGAGGTCCCGGGTTCGAAGCCCGAGTTTTCCAACAAAAAGGAAATGTGGTTTTTCCAATTTTCTAAAAAAAATGTTGCTTGGGATTGGATTTGTGACCGGTTGGCGATAGGCTTGCCACCTATCACATTATGGGAGTTTGTGTCCGGCTAGTCGAGGGTGCCCTGCTTGTACCTCTGCCTACATCTGGGATATGGGCGTGAAGATACTTTTTATTTCTAGTAACATTTCCTTGCTTTTCAATATTAAGGACGTATCTCATTGGGAGATTATTCTGGCACTCTTATAAAACATGAAATTAACTTTTTTTTGTAAAGTTTGCTCATGGGTTTCTTTTATAAATGGGATGAAAAATAGTAGTGTGTGCCCTTCTATTATTTATGAGTTATAGAATCACATACCAATTTGTTACTATTGGTTTAGTAATTATATTAGTTGTGATTGGTATGCGGTAGGGATTTAGAGGAAAAAATAACTTCTAGACTTTAATTTATTTTGTTGTCCATTTTGGTATTTATTTTGAAATATTTTCAAAATAGCATTGTTTTTTATATGCACATATCTGAAGAAGGAAGTCCACGAATGAAACCCATATAAGTCAGCACTTTAAGACTCTACATTTTTAAATAAATCTTAAAAAGTTTTATTTTAGATATTAAATTTATAAAATGTATAAATGTCTTTGTTTCCTCCAAAAATAAATTATTGCAGAAAATGACGCCACAATTATTTATTTACCGACTAGCCGAGCCTCGTTCCGTCTGACGGCTATTAATATTATTCTATCAGAAAATGTTAATTTTTTTTACTATTCTGAATCACATTCTAAGTCAAAGACGAATAATAAAAAATAATTTCTCATACAAAGTGGGGATTTTAAATAAAGTAGCCTTTGTTTGATCTCATATTTTCAAGACACTACTCCGTGAAATTCCTCTATAGACAGTCCTCAAGGATTGGGTACGAATCCTGGAAGGGGGGCAGGCTTTAGAGTGACAAAAATGTCTGAATTACTGAACATGGAGATTTATTAATTTATTACTATTTTTATCACAGGTAGGTATCGCCTGTGTGGTCTAGTGGTTCAGGTGTTGGACTTGACTTAAAGAGGTTCTGAGTCGGGCGACAAAAAGAAAATACGGTTTTTCCAATTTTCTAATATAAAACTTTGCCCGGGATTGGATGTGTGTCCGGTTTGACGATAGGCTTGCCACCTATCCCACTGTGGGACTTAGTGTCTTCGGCTAGTCGTGGGTGCCCTGTTTGTGCCTCAGCCTACCTCTTCATGGTTATTGGCTTGAAGATACTTTTACGTATTGCTATGAGTATTAGCGTAATTGACTTACGCCCTTACAATTTGTCCCGTGTCGGTAAGGTATTTGTGTGAGATTATACCATCTGCCTACCTGCCAGGCAGCGCATAAGTGTTAATCATGAGTTACATAGGTATTTGTGTGGACCTTTGTGTGGAATAGTGTTTAGCAGTAATTTTCCCGGATAGGAAACCACTGCCTTATTCCTGCCACCATAATGACAGTGTCTTGTTCCAGTCCGGAAGGTCTAGTTGTAAGGCCTAGTCACAGGTCTTAACATCTAGGGTATATTACAACCTTCATCGAAACGTAGAGTTGGTAGGTCTATCCGCCAGTCAAATTTCATTCGCGGTGTGAGTAACCGCCGGGAAACCGATACAGACAGCCAATATTCATAAACTATTAAAAATATAAACTACACATTTTTAGTCGAGATTCTTTTTTTTAGTATCTTTGAATTGCATCTGGTCTAGTAGTCCGGCATCAGACCGGACTTCTTGAGGTCCTGCGTTCGATCCCCGGGTCGGGCTACTAAAATAACTACAAAATGAATATTTTTAATTTTCTAATAAAAATAACGTTGCCCCGGATTGGATGTGGATGTATGCCCGATTGGCGATAGGCTTGCCGCTTTTCACATTGTGGAACTTAGTGACTTCGGCTAGTTGTGGGTGCCCTGGTTGTGTCTCTGCCTACCTCTTCGGAGGTATGGACGTGAAGATGCTAATATCTTTAATGCACAACCTACATATTTCACGGTTTTATTACCTTACCTAGGTTCCAAGCTTTGGTTTCCTCCCCTGTACCTAACACTTCAAAAGTAGTATGTTTAAGCGCTTTGATTTTTTTTATGAAATTAGAGGCAAACAAGCAGACGGATTTCCTGACGGTAACTAAAGGTGGTAATGGTGCGCTGCCAATCTAAGGCCGGGATGTTACGCCTCAAGCAAAAGTAAGTAAAATATCTCAAAAGAAAGTTTACCGGCTACCTTACCCTCCAAACCGGAACACGTTATGACGTTATGGCGGCAGGAATAGGTAAGGCGGTGGTTATTTTGAAAAGAAAAAAATAAATGTTTTATTTAATTATTGTGTTTAAAGTTTCTGAAAAATAAGACTAGAACCGTAGTTAACTGTGTATCGTTTGCAAAATCTTGTAAAAATGTAGCGTACCTACGTAGATATCTACCTACCTGGATACGATTAGGCGATATTCTAATGAACTTAATTTAAATAAGTTTTAATAAGTAATTTCTCGCAATTTTAATGAAATAACAAATAAATAAGTAAAATTTGCCTAGACCCCTTCCTATAGGTATTTATTTGAAAGTAATTAAACATTAAATCTATGTATCTAAAATGAATCCCTATTTCCACTTTTGGTACCTAATCCACATTACCAATTTGGGTATTTTTTTTTGTTATCAGGAGAACGTTTTTAATTTTTATGAAAAGAAAAATTGGGAAAACAATACTTTCAATATAAAATGTTAGTAGCTGATAATGTTAAGAGATATGAAGTTCGCCGGGTCGTCTAATTTGTTATAATGAAAGACAAAGAAAAACTAATATTGATCGGAGTCCACGCGTATGCAAGCAATGTATGCATATGCAACTAGGCAACGTGTAGTTCTCAGTCTGTGAACTAGGCGGTTTTCTAATATCAGTAAAACCAAAGACAATATATTTAATTATCTCTGGTAAAACTATACAGAAGAAGAAGAAGTATCTTCACGCTCATATCCCCGAAGAGGTAGGCAGAGGTGTAACCAAGGCACCCACGACTACCCGAAGACACTAAGTCCCACAATGTGATAGGTGGCAAGCCTATCGCCAACCGGGCACATTTCCAATCCCGACCAACATTTTTTATTAGGAAATTGGAAAAATCCAATTTTCTTTTTATTGGCCGACCCGGGATTCGAACCCGGGACCGGGACGGGTAAAACTATAACATGTTAAAAACTCAGTACATAGCCTATTGGTTTTATCATGTCGGTAGGTATACAAAATGACTAAGCCTGTTGTTCATTATCATCCCTATGATGTTCTTATCAATGCACATTGGGGTGAATTCCCAAGTGTTTCGTGGACAAAGAAAATATACTAAGATAATATTATTTACTCTAGAGGTCCTACTGATATTTTGTTTATTCTACAAATAGTTCGTATCTCTGGACAAATTACACTTATTTAACCACAAAGTAATCACCATAAATGTCCATGTTTATGGATGTCAATCATAATACCTACTTATACAATAAACACCAAGTAAGTAATAAATGTAATCGGATACTGTAATTAATGTAATAAACTGACTGCATGAGATCCAGGGTTCGAATCCCGGGTCGGGCAACTAAAAAAAATTGGGTTTTTCCAATTTTCTAATAAAAAAAACGTAGCTCGGGATTGGATATGTGCTCAATTGGCGATAGGCTTGTCACTTATCACATTGTGGGATTTAGTGTCTTCGGCTAGTCGTGGGTGCCTAGTTGTGCCTCTGCCTCCCTCTTCGGGGATATGGGCGTGAAGATACTAGTACTAGTAATGTAATAAGCATCCATTTTCGAAGATACAGACAGTTATGATCACCATAGAAAGATGCCCTGCCCTGGTGGGAATCTAATCCGAGCCTAGCGGTGGGTCGCTGGAGTTAAGCGCGTACGGTAATCCCACGACTTAATTAAATTAAGAAATTTTCTTCTTTTATTTGTTTATACGAAGTGTCTACATAGCATGGTTGCAGTGTGTACTTGAAATATTCAAATAAGTATGTTCACGTCCGTACCCCGAAGAGATTCGCAGAAGTACCTACAACCAAGGCACACGAGATTAGGCGAAGGTATAGTACTACTA
Source organism: Calephelis virginiensis (assembly GCA_002245475.1). NCBI lineage: Eukaryota > Metazoa > Arthropoda > Insecta > Lepidoptera > Riodinidae > Calephelis > Calephelis virginiensis. The sequence continues at coordinate 51,564 of NJDC01042136.1, read as the reverse complement.
TTTAAATTATGCGCTTCGGCTTGACACTTTTTACTCTTCTTACACTTTATACTTTTATTTTCACATTGGCTGACCTAATCTAAATTTAAGCGAAATTATTGACTATGTTTTCCCCGTGTTGGTCCGGGCTCCTTCGCAGAATAGACCACCTGCCTTCCTGCCAGGCAGCTCGTAAAAGGCGAGCATAGGCTTACCGTCGCTAACACCGTGACATCTGACTAGATGGTAGAGTTTCGCAGCGACTCACCCGGATTGGTACCACCGCCTTACCTATTCCTGCCGCCATAACGTCATGACGTGTTCCGGTTTGGAGGGTAAGGTAGCCGGTAAACTTACTTTTGCTCGAGGCCTAACATCCCGGCCTCAGGTTGGCAACGCACAGGTTGGCGAGAATTTCTTACCATCAGGAAATCCGTCTGCTTGTTTGCCTTCCAATATCATAAAAAAATGTAATAACAATTCTATACAGATATCTTTAAAATACATTCAGATTTCCGAAACTTGACGAATTTAGCCGAAGCCCATAATTTAAATAGTACTACTATACCTACTTAGTCACATTAAATAATAGGTGAAAAATTTTTCGCCAGTCAGACATTGAAAAATCAAAAACCATATTTTATTTGCCCATATCAAACTTAGACTTTATGTAACCAAAAAATATCAACACCGGACCACTAGACCTGGAATGTCCTGGCCTGGTCCTGGACCTCGTCTACTAGACGACCTGGAAGATTTGATATGATTTAATTACTATGTATTATGTGTGTAAATTTATTTTTACTTTAATTTCTTTCAAATTGGTCACGGGTTCCCAAAATACCATTTAACTGAGAGCTCGTATTAGGCCAGCATAAGTTTATTAGGCATTAAAAACCTATTTAAAACTAGGTCGTTGAATTCTATGACGAGTTGTCCACATTGATATCACCCAGTTTGCTGGTGGCGAGATGATTTTGTAATAAAAAGGACCTGTGACAGAAAGTTCTTTGAGGCTAAGCTTAATATGAGTACATTATTTTTTCTCAACTTATTATTTCCGGCTAAAGATAAAAATGTGCAACGTGCGTACGCGTCGACAAAGGCTAGTCATTAACGTGACATAATCGGCTCCATACATTCAATACTGCCTGGCGCGGTTAGTAGTCGGCGAGTGTTGGTGTTGCACGGTTTCGTATCGAAATATTCGATATTAATTGTTATTGTTTTTGTGAACAGTGAAACAATTCGTACAAAAATTTAATTTGCAAGAAAGTAACTGTATTAAAGGTGTTAGAAAATTTTGGGGTATGTTTCTAAGTTTTTCTATTTTTTGATCTAGGTACAACAATGGGTAGTGGCCAGTGGGTACCCAGTTATATTATTTTTTATTATAATATAAAATATAAATACACTGTATTATTAATAAATATTAGGTAAGAACTATCATGCTACGGTATGTATCCTATTGTCAATAGAAGTTAACTATTACACCCACGATCAATTATACCCACTTTTGTTCAAATACTTATACGAAGTCACATGCTTATATTAAGAAGCAGGATCTATTTGGCTCTAAGTGCTTAAGAATCTAAAAAAATTTTCTGTTTTATGCCAGTAAAAATATAAAGTTTAAAAAGAAGTTTATATGTGGTTTATATAAATTCTCATGGCATTTTCACACACGATAACAGCAAAGCCATAAACTGTTGGTATCAGAGTTGCGTTTTATGTTATTGATAATTTCTGTCATCAGAATATCGGTTTGTTTTTTAGATTTCAGAAAAATACATTTTTTGCGAATTTTCGGAAATGTGAAAGCTTAAGAAAAATTCGGGGGTAAGACAGACGCGCGGAGGAAATGGGAAAACAATACCGTTACCAAGGTAACTTCTTTGTTAGAACTTCGAGGCATAATTCAAATTCCGCAATTTACCAATAAAAAAATAATATTTGAGTTGTTTTCTGATTGAAATCGTTAAAAAAACAAAGTGAAGAGTGTTTCGTGAATGTCATTCGTGGGTGTGTTACTTTCAATGAGCTAACTCAGCATGCATCACAGGAACGGCGTGAAAACGTTCATAAGGTTCATATGTATGTTCCATAACATAAGCACAATCTTATAAATAAAATATCTTATAAATCATATATAATCTTATAAATAAAAAGATCGCCTGTGTGGTCTAGCGGTTCAGTTGTTGGACTTGACTGCACGAGGTCCTGGGTTCGAATCCCGGGTCTGGCAATAAAAACAAAATATGGTTTTCCAATTTTCTAATAAAAAAAAATGTTGCTCGGGATTGGAAATGTGCCCGGTTGGCGATAGGCTTGCCACCTATCACATTGTAGGACATAGTGTCTTCAACTAGTCATGGGTGCCCTGGTAGTGCCTCTGCCTACAAGTTCGGGGATATGGGCGTGAAGATACTTTAAAATTCTTGTGTCACAATGTTAATTACCATACTCCTTCGAAACGGCTTTACTGATTTCCTCCGAATTTTATATGCATATTCAGTAGGTCTGAGAATCAGCTACCATCTATTTTTCATACCCCTAAGTGAAAAGGGTAACTCATCCCAATTTTTTTACTAAAATCACATTTATAAATAGCAGAAATACCGCTGGGTCAGCTAGTAAAACTGTAAAAACCTGACTTCTATTTCAGTACATAAAAAATCGAGTGTTTTTTCGATTTTTTTTGGGGTTTCATCAGATCCTGACTTAATGGAAACAAAACCATCTCGGGAGTAACGCTCTTTCAATTAAAAATATTGTTTTTTTAATCTGTTCACAAATGACGAAGAAATCGCATTAAATCTAAGTGGTATAAGTGATAAATTTATCCTTGTTTGATATGATGATAAATTTTGGTGAAGTCTGAACATTCGCAGATACCGTTCATAAGCCATACCTAGTAATATCATAAATGCGGTAGTCTGTCGTCTTCATGGCTAACCGTTGGACCGATTTTGGTAAAATTTGATACTCTTTTAATTTGAGACCCCAGTTCAAACATGGGCTACATTTTCAAAGGTCTACCAAAGGACTAATGGGGGATGAACGTTTGTTTGAATCTCTTCTACACCGACGAAGTCGCGAATAAACAGCTAGTAGATTATAGTTAACTAGCTGTTGCCCGCGGCGTTGCCCGCGTGGCCCCACAAGATCATTGTTTCAGGATAAAAACTATCTCATGTGTTAATCCAAGTTACCCGCTATGAGTGTACCAAATTTCATGAAAATCGGTACAGTAGTTTTTGTGTGAAGCAGTAACAAACAAACAAACAGACAAGCTTTCGCATTTAAACTGTTAATAGGACTATATTAATGTTGTTTAGTTTATAGTCAGGAGATTTCATGTATTTTTCTAAGTATGAAAAAATAGTCGGCTGTAGTATATAATATATAATAATATATAATAGTGCTTCGGTGTCGGATTAAAATCACGAGCCCCAAGTTCAATCCCCGGGACGGGCAACAAAAAGAAAAATGTGTTTTTCCATTTTTCTAATAAAAATAACGCATGAATTGGATATGTTATATTATTATAGTCCGGTTGGCGATAGGCTTGCCACCTATTATGCCACGTATTGTGGGACTTAGTGTCTTCGACTAGTCGTGGGTGCTCTGTTAGTACAGTAAACGGCAAAATTAGAAGACCAAAATCAGACATTCCATACTAATAATCGTAATTTGAGACAAAATAGTGTTTTTTTATGATATTGGAAGGCAAACAAGCAGTCGGGTTACCTGATGGTAAGAAATTCACGCCGCCTAGAGACACCAAAGGTGGTAATGGCGCGTTGCCAACCTGAGGCCGGGATGTTAGGCCTCGAGCAAAAGTAAGTTTACCGGCTACCTTACCCTCCGAACCGGAACACGTCAACGGCAAGCATTGGATGTTATAGTGGTAGGAATAGGTAAGACGGTGGTACCAATCCGGGCGAGTCGCTACGAAACTCTACCACCTAGTCGGATGTCACGGTGTTAGTGACGGTAAGCCTATGCTCGCCTTTTATGAGCTGCCTGGCAGGAAGGCAGATGGTCTATTCTGCAAAGGAGCCCGGACCAACACGGGGTAAATAGAGTGGCGGTGAAGTGTTTCTAAAGTACGAGATTGTTGAGTGTACCTACCAAATATTAGCTAGTAGTACCGCCGCCCAATATCGATAATCATTCATACACCCAAAATCTTTAACTTATTTAGCGTCAGAACTTAGAAATGAAAGATTGTTTCAAAATAAGATGAATTTCAAACGTATCATAAATTAGGTCGAATGCTAAATATTCATGTTGCAACGGCGTTATCGCTAAAACTCTCGCGGGCCTTTGTTTGTATGTATATTTAGATATTGATTTTAATTAAGTAATTAAATTACTTTTAATTGATAAGCAATTCAAAGTAATATTAAAAAAATAAAAATTAACGTAACAAATTTGTTATGATTTAATAAATTATTCATTAATTAATTTAACTAAACCAAAATCACCAAATTTAGTATAATTGATAACTTGCACACAACAGGCGGAACGGACGCATTTCAACACTTCTATAGATTGAAGGACGAAAGGTCAACAAAATTTACAACTTACTAAATTGCAAAAAATCCAATTCAATATCCATATAATCTCGTCTAATTACATCAAAAATTTAGTATTTTCCCCGATTCCTATTTGATTCCATCAGCTATTCTCCTAAATACCTAAGCTATCTTAACAAAATCTTTGAAATAACGTTCTCTTTTTCGATGTCCGTTAAAACTATCAAACAAATTTACGTTTTACAATCTTCGAAAATTGACATTTATTAACGTTTTGAAAAAATCGATAGGTATAATAGGACAGCACTAAAAATAACGCACGTATCATTACTGGTATCTGTCAATTCGGTCTCAGTCATCATTTTCCTATCTTCTTATTCAGATGTATACAGTTTTCCTCTGGAATAAAAACGTATTATGAAATAAAAGGCAAACGACGTAAGACCGTATATACTTAATAATAATTATAATCTGATTGGATAACGAGGAATTTTTAAACCACTATAAATTTAAAATAAACGTTTGATGGATGACAGCCACAACCATTAGGTACACAACATACAAATAAATAGTTATCTAATAAACTTAATCTTTTTTACGATGCTTTTCGAGAATGAAAAGCGTCGTAAAAAAGGTCGTTTATATAGTTAAATTTTAAAATCTTCCAGTGGTCGCCCGTTTCGACCATAATAAATTTTAATATCTTGTTGATAAGAACGCCATCTTCATTTACCAAGACCAACTTTGTTTCCAAACTTTTTAGTGCGCCATCTGTGATCTTTTATCGTTATCATCAATATATTTGTTTGTTATATTTATTATATATATAATATATTTTATTATAATAATTATATTATATATTTTAGTTGACTTTATTAGTTTATCATGACATCTTACAATTATTTATCAACAATAATACAAATTAGTAATCTATTTTCCTTAGTAAATAAAAATATTATTATATCATGATTTTCTTACCTATGCTAATATGATTAAAAACATACAATTAATTGTCATACATTGTTAATTTACATATTTCTCCCTAATTTTTAGGGAAACAAAATGTTTATAGATGTTACTATATGGATTGGGTTACTTGGAATTGGTTAGGGATTGGGATTTACTCACACTCACGCATATATTTTTTGATTTCGCTTTTTAACTGACTGTTTATCTAGTGCATCCTAAATCTATGGTTGCGCCCACCTGTAGGCACCCAAAAATCTGTCAAGGGCATTTTTTTTTTATTATTTTATGACATTGGATATAATTTCATCAGCCTTTCGGCATCAACAGACAGTGTAAGGGAAGGATTTAAAGCAATGACACGCTCATTGCTTTAAATCCTTCCCTTATCGTGCCCACAAAGAAAGTATGGTGCATGTGTTACAGGCAAAAATAATGATTCAAAGTAAGTAATAAGGTATTAGGAACATATGTGAATCCCATCCAATCCCAAAACAATGTTATTTTCTAATTAAAAGCAATGTTGCTCGATATTGATTATGATCCTAAATAGGTTCGCCAGCCATCACGCTAGCTAATCGTCCTTGTTGTAATTCTGCCTGCCTCTTCGGTGACACGGGCGTCAAGAAAGAAAAAGTAAGAGATAAATATTCCTAGACAACTTACACAAATTGAATCTAACCCCAAAGTAAGCAAATTACATCCTTGTTTTATGGGTGTTAGTCAACGATACTAATACATAGAAATACTTAAACAGATACCAGAATGAATTTAATAAACACCCAGACCCGGAAATGCAGACATTTAAATGTTCATCACACAAATGCCTGCCCCCGTCGGGAATCGAACTCGAGCCTCGTGGTAAGTCGAAGTGGATGTAGTTAGGCGTGTACGCTAGCCACCCGACCACCGAGGCGGTCTAGATTATTCCACTAATTTGAATTAGATGGTAGAGTACTGTGCAGCAGCTTAAACTCAAACTCAAACTCAAATTATATTTATTTCGTCGGTAAAGCATCTGACTCTTAAAACATGTCCAATGTTACTTACCTAAATAAAGTTGGCCATACACAAATAATTACCTACATCACAAAGTAAACTTAACACTAGCTATCATTTTAACAGATTATTACTAACATAGTGACTACCCATAGTAACCTTCTTTCTTTCTTTCTTTAAGTTTTGGGCTTCACGTTAGTATTTAGCCATTAGTCAAGTAGAAATTTGCATCA
>NJDC01042136.1:26720-38935 GCA_002245475.1 Calephelis virginiensis | reverse complement strand
AATGTTTTGAACATATTCGCGTATTTTTTGTTGGCTTCCAATGTACTTCACCACGACTAAGCCTTATATTTTCCACCCATTTGTCTGTAATGACAGGATCAACAGGAATCTTTCAAACAACAACAAGCAGTATTTCTAATCGCAAACAGTGTTAGACTTTTCAACTTTCAAGTTACACAAGTTTATAAATGCAAGCAATACAACTTTTAACAAAAACAACATCTACGTCCGAAGAAAACGTGTGGCATACCATAGCAAATATCGGTGGGAACTTTTTTTAAATAATTAACCAATTGGAGCAACTAGTCAGTTAAAGTGGGAAAATATTTTAACGATCGGGCAGCACTTAGCATTGAAACAATACATAAACAAAATTTTTCTTTCTGATCAAAATTTACTAGAAAATACTTTGAAATATTGAAAGCTTACCTGTGAAGAGTGTTGTTATTAATTTTTTTTTGTTTATTAGATGTGTTGTGACACAATTTAATTGCACAAACCGTCATAATTATTTTTTATTCGCGAGATACGTTCTGCGTCAATTGACGTTGAACACTACGTCACGGTTTGGCGTTTGGAGCCATAAATGGCTCCAAATAAAGTGCTTCAAAATAGACGCACGGACTTGGTTTCTATAGCGTTATTATTCTAAGACTAAAGTAAAGTAAACAAAAGTTACTTAAAATAGAAATAAATAAAATTTATTCATGCACAACTCACAAGGGTTACTTAAAATATAAAACGGAACCTCTTGAAGTCGAACCTCCATTAGTCGACTTTTGATAAGCCAAGAACTTATAAAATTAAAAAAAAATGCGTTCTCTTTATTCTATATCTACAGAGCTCTTAGTCTCTCTTGAAACTTGAAAAGAAATTGTTGGACCGGCGTGTCTCAGTGTCAGTAATTTTAGATGTCATAACCCTTTCCAACTATGTTACATACTTTTTAAAAACAGTATCTTGTGTCATTAATCTGAGAACTGAATTACACTTTTCACCATTTTTCAAGTGAAAATGATACGAGTAAATTCTACCAAATAGGGCTGAAGTATATGAACTGATTAAATAAACGTCTCTGTACCCACGTGGTTAGATTAAGGACGGAATGAAAACTGAGATGATGTAATATGGGTATGATGACAGATGGACCATAACATTCAAGAAGGGCATTTTATTCAATTTAAAGTAAATGTGGTGGCAGAATAGGGTTATCATTATCATTTTGCATTGAGTTCAAAACTCAAGAGATCATTCGTGTAAATCATAGCACGATAATTTGTTTACAGTAATATTACTGTGACTAGGAAATTTTCTTGCTATGTTATAGATTTTTTATCTGTCCTACATTTCATATCACAGATGAAATACAATGTATTGACGTTCGCATGTTTCATGTTTGCATGTTTCGTCTTTGCACTTTGATCAACATAAACTTTTATGATTTCATTTATTTAATTACTGTGTCATTATTTCGTATGAGTTAAATATTATTCTAAACTTCTAAAATCCTATGATCACTATATGATTTTAGAATAGTTTTGCTAACTTCACTACATAGTATAAAACAAAGTCGCTTACTCTTTCCCTATGTCCCTTTGTATGCTTAAATCTTTAAAACTAAACGGATTTTGATGCGGTTTTTTTGATAGATAAAGTGATTGAAGAGGAAGGTTTATTTGTATATTTCATGACCGTGCGAAGCCGGCCGCTAGTACGTAATAATTTGACATTTTTCTTTTCTCAAAAAATTGTGAAAATGTATGCCAAGCATGAGACAATTGTTAAAACTAAAATAACGAGGGCAGGCCTCGTCAGGAATCGAACCCGAGCCTTGCGGTTGGTCCGTGTAGTTAGGCGTGTACGCTAGCCACTCGACCAACGCCGCGGCCAAACATCAAATATGTATCCATATATGTAATTATAATACGCATCCAAATATGTAATTATTTGTTTGTATGTATATTTATTTATTTCATTCTTTTTTCCCCCACACATTTTTTTGGCAGAATACGTAGACAATGATAAACAGAAAGGCCCGCCTCAAACGATTGCTGCGACGGGAACCTGGCAGTATGTGATCTGGAGAATATTATAATTATCTGCTATTTGTAAAGAACATAAGATTCTCATTGGCGTGCCTAAAAAGTATCATTGCACTGTGCTGGTGAATTATCAACACAAAAAACTGCCCACACTAGACATAATTATAGCAGAGGTTCCCAAACTTATTTCATGGAAATCAGCAGTTTTGTAGAAACCCCTCCCCGTTTTTACTCTTCAAAAATCTAAACCTCAATAATCACATATTTGTCTCGCCTGAAGTTCACTAAAACCATTTTGCTTTAGGTTTCCTTATCGCCTCTCTCGAGTTCTAGCGCCCACAAGGGGGCGTTATCGCCCACTTTGGAAAAGGCTGAATTATAGGAATCGAAATATATAGTAAAGCTATCTGGTTAAATGCAATTATAAAAGTATAATGAGGAAAAATACAAGATTTTCTGTCCTAAATATTTTAAATTATTATTCTTTTTGACAGACTTTAAAAAAGAAGGTTCTCTATTCGAATGCTTTTTTGTGTTTGTAACGCGATTACTCGGCCAATGGGCAACCGATTTTGATTGTTCTTTTTATAAAGATAGGTCATAATTCCGAGGTAGTTCCGTTTTAGTTTCGTCATGATCCGTCAAGTGGTTTTTGAATTATTCTTAATAAATATTTTTACGTAGGTATATTATATACATATTATATTTATTATTTTCTCGTACCGCAAAAGCTTATAAATGATTATCAAACAATTTAGTTTTTTTTAAATATTTTGTTTAATGAATCTGTGGTCTAGCGGTCCGGGTGTTGGACTTGACTGCATGAGTTCCTGCGTTCGAATCACGGGTCGGCCAACATAAAGAAATTTGGATTTTTCCAATTTTCTAATAAAAAAATGTTGGTCCGGATTGGAAATGTGCCCGGTTGGCGATAGGCTTGCCACCTATCACATTGTGGGACTTAGTGTCTTCGGCTAGTCGTGGGTGCCTTGGTTGTACCTCTGCGTACCTCTTCAGGGATATGGGCGTGAAGATACTTTTTTTTCTTGTTTAATGAAATAACTGTATTGTATTAAATTTTATGAAATTTTTTTATTTAATTTTATTAACGTAAAAGTGTATGACAGAAATTTATTCTGGTATCTATTTAAGTATTTCTATGTATTAGTATCGTTGACTAACACCCATAACACAAGCATATAAATTGCTTACTATGGGGTTAGATTCAATTTGTGTAACTTGTCCAGAGATATTTATTTATTTCTTATTATGTACTAAGGTATGTTATGCAAAAGCTATTATAGTGTTAAGAAACCTGTAATGTTACTCGAAAGTTGGCCACAATGATCTGTGTCGGTCACACTCTCCAAATTATGCAATAAACGACTTGAGATAATTAGGTAGACCCTAGAAGTGGCCAAACATTTTCGTATTAAAATGTAGATAGATAAGCGAACCGGTTTCCTAATGACAGAAACACATGGCGCCTGTAAACACTAAATAGATCATAGTGCGTTGCCCACCCCAGAACTTAATTTTTCACAGTTTTGAGAAATATCAGATCGTCACTGTAGGTTTGGACCCGTGACCTTCGTTTATCCCTGTCGATGCTCTGTCTGATCTCTGATTCAGCCAGTGCAATTTTTATTCATTTTTTTATCTTAATCCGTCGGTAGCTACGTTCTATGGCTGCACAATCTTTATTCGACATTACATTATTAAAGTAACTAGCGGTTGTTACAAAGAGGTATTTATGAAAGAAAGAACTTCAGTTAAACGTTAAAGGTTATCGAGAACAAGAGAGCAAGTTATCGGATTGAAACCCTGCGTAACGTTAAATCATTTTGTTTGAATTAAAAATTTGTATTTTCCTAAACACGATATACTACTTAAAATGATATCTAGCCAGGCCTGAATGCAATACTCTTTTTTTGAAAAAGAGGGTTGTTATAATGTTTTGATTGATTTGTCTGTGTGTGTGGGTGGGTGTCACAACTTTTGAACCGATTTTGATGTCGATTCTTTGCTTGAAAGTAGATCACGTCTCGTACAGATTGTTTGAGCTATATTACAAATAGGTTCTGTCGGGTTTTATTAAAAAAAAATATTGCATGAAAAAGTTTATCACCTCTAGTAGATACCTACCCTCCAAATCATAACATATCTTTTGGAAGCGCTAACACTATAGCGACTGGTGGTACCATTCCAAAGTCTAGTCTGATCAGTGACAACTAGCCTACGCTCGCCTCAAATAAGCAGTTTGATCAATTAATAAGTAAATTAATAGCCAATTCTGTACTCACTCAATTTTGTAGGATTTCAAATCTCTTTGTTTAATGTCAAGAAAGCTGTATAATATTTCACATTTGATTTGGTTGATATTTTCAAAGGAGTCTGAGCCTAAGACTGCGAACTCATGGGGCGGTTTCTACCCGCGCCCGCGGCGGTTGTAGACATGTAGAATGTAGATTTATATGCAAAACTTAAGTTCACATTTCACGACGCGATTTTCGCCCGCAGCGCCTGCGGTTGCTTGCGGTTCCCGCGAGCGGTCGTCTGCCCGTTAATAGTGCGGGCGGTGATCTTCTGCCGCCGCCTCGGCGGATTGCAACCGCGGGCTCTGCGGTCGCTTGGCTGATTGGCTGTACTGATTATTTAATCGCAACCTCGGCCCGCGCGATAATCAACCGCCAAGTTTGCGGGCGATAATCTCAACCGCGGCGCCTGCGGGACCGCAAAAATTACCCGTCTCGAGAGTTTTGAAATAAATCGCAGAACCGCGACCGCCGCGGGTGCGATTAAAAATGGCGCTGTGAGTTCTTAGCGTAAGAACTCACGATTTACACCCACAGCGTCCGCGGTTGATTGCGGTTCCCGCGGCAGCGATCGCCCGCCCGCAAAATCGTACAAGTTTGCGAGCGATGATTTCAGCCGCGACGGCTATGTGACCGCACAAATTAGCGGTCACGTGAGTTTTGAAATAAAAGCGCAGTTCCGCGACCACCGCGGGCACGGGTTAAATTTGTTTCGTGAGTTATTAGTCTGATATGTCAGCTAGCCTTACCGTTAAAGATCTTAGCATCAGTTAACCTTTTTTATATGATGTGACAACTGACAGCGTACAAGCAGCAAGGGTCTCTCGATGGTAAAAGGCATACATGGCCTATAAACGTAGATGTTGTAGGTGCATAGTTGTCTTGTGGCAGAGTGAGGTCTTATGTGCAGTTGTACCCGTGACCTTTCTCTCCGTACTAACACATGAAAATGGGGGAAAAAAGCGATAAAAATAAAATTAAGAATTTCACCACATGTTCAAAATCCGCAGTAGTTACAGCATCGTCAGTGGTTGATAAAAGGGTGCAGGTTCGAACCTTTTCTGTGAGTTCTTTCTTTCTTTAGAAATGCTAAACAATATCCCAAAATTGAACAAATCCATACTGTCTGTTGCTCTTTCACTGATTTTGATGATTTTTTTATGCATCCTGCTATAGATCTGAGTTAAAAATAGGTTAGGTACTTTTTTTAAAAATAACCCCCAAAACCGCAACTATTCAACGCTGAAGAAGTTGCGGACAAACAGGAAGCCAAAATAAAAGTGTTACCAATTATGTTTAAACTACGTTGTTTATAACTAAAAAGTTATTCCACCTTGTATAAGTTAAGTATGTACTTTACCGAAACACAGTAGTCTCATAGAAATATACAACATGTGCAAAGGTCAAAACAATTATCATATATTCTAAAAATAAGTAGTGATTGCGTAGTAACACTGTTAACGATTTTATATTTCTATAGATTTCTAAGTATTCTCCTACTTCGACTATCAACGATAATAAACAAATAATTTTGAAATTATCATCAAATTCCTTGATTTTTTAATGATACTCGTATATATTTGTTAAGAGTCGAGAAAGAGAGAGTTAGAGGAAATTTATTAATTATACGTCCTAAAAAACAATTTCGCATGGTTAGGGAATCATTTCGCAAGAATTGCTTTAATTATCTGTTTGAAAAAACTATCATTTATGTTGTAGAATACAATAATCTTTATTGGGCTATCGTACACAAACATGACAACAAGAACATTCGCGCAAGCGCCCTGCGCCGTCTAACGAATTTTCGATCAGGTCACGTGTCCTGACGCGGGTTTAGAAGTTTCCAGAAAAAGTGCACAACGCCGCTAAAGAAGTTTACACTTCAGAAAAAAAAAGAAATCAGACAGCACACTAATTAATTTTGTCTTACAACAACAAAACTCCTTAACTAAAAATAAAAATTAGCAGGCACAGACAAAAGATAAATACATGTATTTCTTCTTTTGTATGTTCACACAACTTTTATAACTTGAAACTCGTAAGTAGCTTTCATAATTTGAAACTGGAATGTGCTGGTCATCTTAATCTTAAATGGTCAAAAATAAGTCATCTTAATCTGGTTTTTGCACTCTATTATAAATCCCAACAATACTAACGTGAATTACGTCTATTACGATTTCGAAAAAATTGATCTTAAATATTATGCTTTGAGTTACGAGATCAAGAATAAGATTTCGAAAAGTGATAAATACAACACTAATTTCTCGTACAAACTGATAATACCTCTTGTTGAAGATTTCCCCTGTGTTGGTTCTGGCTCCTTTGCAGAATAGACCATCTGCCTTCCTGCCAGGTTGCTCGTAAATGGCGAGCATAGGCTTACCGTCACTAACACCGTGACATCTGACCAGGTGGTAGAGTTTCGCAGCGACTCGCCCGGATTGGTACCAACGCCAGACCTATTCCTGCCGCCATAACGTCAACGCTTGCCGTTGATGTGTTCCGGTCCGGAGGACAAGGTAGCCTTAGTTTTGCTCGAGGTCTAACATCCCAGTCTCTGATTGGCAACGCACCATGGCCACCTTTTCTGTTTCTAGGAGGCGTGGACTTCTTACCATCAGAAAATCCGTTTGCTTGGTTGCCTTCCAATATCATAAAAAAATACTTCGAAACCATCAGTCTGCTTTCGACTAAGTATAGGGCGGTGCTTTCAAACATTATAAAATTAATTATCCTCTGAAAATCCATCTACAATCTACATTCTACAAGTGTAATTTTTAATTTTTTAATTTTAGATTAGGTTCAGATTTATGACAATTTCAATAAAAATTTAAAAACAAAACCGAAATAAAAAAACTCTTTTTTATTTCGGTTTTGTTTTTTAACAATAAATATAATAAAATTATGAGAGTTCTACCATTAAAGTTCTTATAAATTTTATTATCATATTAAACATTTTTTTAGAACCGTCATCAAGTTTTATTAAAAAAATATTATTAGGTACGTTAATAAATAATAGGGATTTTAGGCTTGAAATAATGCCTTCTAACAAAGCTAACCTTGGAGAAAACTTGGTTTCTATTTTTCGATTACTATTAAATTTGGATTAAATCTGCGGACTAGACGAATGTTGACAACTAGTGTTTATAATCGTCTGGAACGTCCTTTAAAGCTGTCTTTTTTTATGATATTAGAAGGCAAACAAGCAGGTGGATTTCCTGATAGTAAGAAATTCACACCGCTTAGAGACACCAAAGGTGGTAATGGTGCGTTGCCAACCTGAGGCTGGGATGTTAGGCCTTGAGCAAAGGTAAGTTTAGCGGCTACGTTGCCCTCCAAACCGGAACACGTCATGACGTTATGGCGACGGAAATATGTAAGGCGGTGGTACCTGTCCGGGTAAGTCGCTGCGAAACTCAACTTCCAAGTCAGATGTCACGGTGTTAGTGACGGTAAGCCTATGCTCGCCTTTTACGAGCTGCCTGGCAGGAAGGCAGATGGTCTATTGCAAAGGAGGCCGAACCAACACCTCCGCAATCGCTTTATCTATTTAAAAAAACGCATCAAAATCCGTTGCGTAGTTTTAAAGATTTAAGCATGCAATGGAACATAGGGCGTCTCTAGGCGGCGTGAATTTCTTACCATCAGGAAATCCATCTGCTTGTTTGCCTTCCAATATCATAAAAAAATGTATATTTTATACCCGTGCGAAGCCGAGGCGGGCCGCTAGTTGAGAATATTAACATTTTAACCGCGATGTCTGAAAAACAAGACAAACAATACGTAGCTCGCACTGACAGCCGCCGTTTTAAAGGTAAGACTAATTTCTGACTGTTTTTGTATGATCGGCGGTGGAGGCACGTTCAGAAAAAAGTGCTACGGCTGTTAAAAGGTCAATAATTACATACGTACCATTGTTTTCGAGCAGCATCTAATATTTGAGGGGATTTTAACAAAGTTATATTAGTTATGAAAAGTCGACGTTTATTTAAATTTGTAAATGTTTGCGAAGGTAGTAGATTTGATTTTGTTAATTTATGATCCTGGTAGCTCGGGAGAGTATCACGAGCATTCCGGGAGTGATAGAACTCTACCGACAACACTGAAAGAATCAACACCAGGGGGCTGCTTATGGATCTCAGTGGCCAAATCAAAATGGAAAAGTGTACATCAAATAGCTGTCAAATGACGTCATTTGTGTTTGCTATCTCTTTTGTATTTCTGTTAGTCACTGGAGATAGCAAATATATAGCACGTCATTTGACAGTTATTTGATGTACACTTTTATATTTTGAGTTGACAACTGATATACATAATAAGCCCCCTGGTGCATGTAAAAAGATGGTAAAGAAAATAATATTAATTATCTTTTCTATTGTTTCAGGTACATCGATGTAACTTTGGTCTATAAAATGGCTGCTTTTAACGTTATTTTCGGTTGTATAATGGCACTGCTCATAATATTGTTCAGCATCAGCTCCAGTGCAAGATATTATATAAAGGTAAGATATTTATAATTATTACTATAACACAAAATTTAAATGTTATTATGATCTTGCTTGCTCGCCAAATAATATTATGTATTCAATGAATACGAACACAATGTTTTTCACGCATTAACATTCATGTACCCAAATTCAAACAAACACAATACTTATGCTTACTCGTCGGAATCTTTCTAACGTATGTACAGTAATGCAGAGATTAGACATAAATTTAATCAATAAAAAGCGAAAGTTATGCATTTGTATTACAATTAGGCCAATGAACTGTTGTAGTTCGTTGATACAGAAATTTCGTTATGTTGACATTTTTAAGTGTGTTTTAGGGATGCCCGATCTTTTGCTTTGCATCGATCTTTTGAATCGAAATGGATCGTAACCCCTTTAATCGATTCACGATCTAAATCGAATGGCATCGAATCGATCTCATTCCATCTTGATCGTATCGTATTTTATAAAAATAATTAAAAGAATTGCGTACAAAGATAGATTTTATTTATTTGTTTCAGTATATGATGTTTGTTTAAAATACTACGTGGTAGTTAATTAACAAGCGCAACATTTTAAAATAAGCTCCTCGATTCTCTGCTCTATTCTGCACTCTAACAATGCAGAGAGTTGGAATCTGTAGATATTAAAATTCAAAGCGCAATCCTCAGACAAATTATGTTTATTGCAATATAATAATGAAAATAATTAAAAAATATTACATATGCCGTGTTTAATCAATACTTGAGTGTGATTGGGTGTCTTAAGGTTTTGCGCTTTTAAATTTAATGTCTACAGATTCATATTTCACATTCTTGGCACCATTAAGTAATTCGAAACTATTTCAAAAAGTAAGTGTCGTCATAATCTTCCTTTGTTGACAAATCGTACCTAAAAATATATTTGTCTTGTGTTGTCAAAGATCATACTCCAATATTTTTTATTTTGCATTATTTTAGTTTTTAAATGACACGTTTTTTTTATACGATCTCCAGGCATACGATTCGATCTTAGCAAAGATCGCATCCCGTTGAATCGATTCAAAAAATGGGCAGATCGTGTTACCGTGAATCGGTTTTCTAAAAAATCCCTATCCCTAGTGTGCATAGTGTGATCGGGCATCTCTAGTGTGTTTACAAAAGTTGGAATATAAAAAAGCAAATGGATTTTTTGAAGATAAGACACGTGTTAGCCGCAGAATGAAGTATGAACCTCTTATGTACCTATTAGTTTCCTATTGGCAACCCCATCTACCAAATCGGAATCATACAATACATAGGAACCTGCAAGTAACAACATAACTTCTAAGACATTTGGCTAATCATGGGTGACTTGGGTGGGTAGGTTTTATTGCATATTGGAATTTGGAATCGAGATTGTATCATTTTGTGCTCTTGAACGCAGTAATAGAGAATTTAATTAACGTTCAACACTACACAGTATAAAACAAAGTCGCTTTCTCTGTCCCTATGTCCCTTTGTATGCTTAAATCTTTAAAACTAGGCAAAGGATTTTGATGCGGTTTTATTTAATAGATAAAGTGATTGAAGACGAAGACGAAGATTATACCCGTACTAGTTTAATAATAAACAATGAATTATTACACCGGATTCGTTGCCTTTTTTTCGGAACTAAATGTTTATAATTCGCTAGTATTGTATTCAGGCGTATAAAATGACACAAATCCAATTCCGATTCCGATTTCCAATTTGCATGTAATCGAGATTCAAAAGTAGCCCTAGTGGCTATGTACCCGTACATACTTCTTCGGAGATACGAGTATGAAGATACCTTTTGTTATTACTGTTAGCAAAATTACTTTCATCTTGTAGCCGGTTACTTCAGTATTACCAGAGATTAGTAAATATTGTCTTTGGTATTACGTAGGTGCCTATTTAGTCAATTTGGATTAAATATTTGTTATAAAGCTTATTTAAAGCAATCAAACAATTTTTTTCCTTCTTGTAACCTTGTACCTGTTAGGTATCATAAATTTTTATATATATATTAATTAAGCTAACGCTTCCCACAACAATTTTATACAAATTGACAGGTTATCTTTTCTGTAGATACATTTGAATTATATATTTATTTATAGTACTGACGTAAAGAAAACTCGTTATTTTTAAGCAATATTGATAATGAACATGTTAATATTAAGGTGCGGATAGACTTGAGCATTCACTTGTAAGTTGTAACAGAACATCGAGCATTTGCCGTTTTTATGTTTGTCGAACTGAACAACGAGCCGAGCCAAGCATAGAGCCAAGCATTGCTATGAACATTTTCATTAGCATTCTAGTGAACGCTCTAGATCGACTAGAGCGTTCACTAGAATGCTCATGAAAATGTTAAAAATATTCTTCACAATGATGTCGAGACTTTCCGGTCGCGTGTGATGCATTTACGTTCAGTGGTAATTCTTATTACGTGAAAAAAAAGAAACAGAGCAACAGGCGTGCGGGGATGAGAGCAAATTGCTCGCTAGAATGCTCGCCAGAACGCTCAATAGAATGCTCGCTAAAATGTTCTCGTTATTCTTCTGTGATGCAACATTCGCACAAATGCTCATTACAAGTGAATGCTCAAGTCTATCAGCACCTGTACGCTGCGTCGTAACGATATAAATGGTTATCAACTTGGGTTCTGGTACTGGTTGAGATTATTTTATTATTCGTTGTTACAGAGCATTTTTATTGCATTGAATTGAAAACAAATATTCAATTTCGTGATATTGAGAAATATACAATAACGTGCCGGTTGACAGACGACTTGCTACTGGCAAAGGGCAACACGTAATGCAAAAACCGTATGGGAAGGTCACCGTATACTGAAAATAATATTTAAATAGTTGACCGCCTCGTTGGTCGAGTGGCTAGCGTACAAGCCTAACTACGCCGACCAACCGCGAGGCTCGGGTTCGATTCTCGACTGGGGCAGGCATTTGTGTGATGAACATTTAGATGTCTGCATTTCCGGGTCTAGGTGTTTGTTAAATTTATTCTGGTATAATTATTTAAGTATTTCTATGTATTGCAATCGTTGACTAGCACCCATATATAATTTGCTTACTTTGGGGCACAGAACAATATTACTCACAGAGAAGAACTGTATCTACATATACAATAAATGCAACCATAGCCTTACACAGCTACGAGACAGTGGCGCCCCGTAGGTATATCAAACGAAAACTACTAGGAACGGGTTTTTTTCATATTTAATATTTAATTACTTTTTAATTTGTTGATACAAAAAACAAAATTGCCACTAAAATTTAAAAAACTCAAAATCTTTTATTCAACTTACAAAAAACACTTATAAACGCAAAGGGTACAATAACATTACAATAATTAGAAATTTTAGGGGCA
>NJDC01042136.1:0-20075 GCA_002245475.1 Calephelis virginiensis | reverse complement strand
GTTAGGTACAAAAACTTAAGCGTTAGGTGTAAAAATTTCAGCAAAGAGACCGTTTAAAGTTTTCGTAAATGACAAATTAATTTTGAAATCTACTTGGCAGTTCAAGGTACCAAATTTTGTTGGAATATTCCACTATTTTATAGATTTTAGTTTGTGTGTTAATGTTAATATTTGTAGGGAGTTGATAATCTACTTCACTGGCAGGCAACTCGTAAGAGGCGAGTAGGTATAGGTTGCATAGGTCTGTCACCATAAAGATTCTCTCATGTTCCGGTACGAAGGGTAAGGTAATCGGTATACTTGCACAGTAAGCACAACCCGGCCACAAGACACCACGCTCCTATAACATCTATGGTGTCTATTTAAAATATTTTTTTAGTTATCATGATTATCCTATACTACGGCAATATACTCGTACTGTGCTCTCAAAGTAACGGGTAATCTCCGTAAAAAATATATGGATCAAGGATTTAAAATAGTGATATTTTTCTAGCTGTTATAATTAACGAAAGGATACACAGGTTCATAAAATGGTTAAAATTTACAAACTATACATTAAATTGCAGATATATTGCAACATATTTTCATTGGATTACGATTTATTTTATGTCCATTCAGTTTTCTTGCTCATTAAATTTAAATATTACATTACCGTGACTATACCTACCTGTTACCGATTTTATGGTTACGTACAGTTTGAGAGATTATTTTTTCTTTAAATTGTTTGATATTACAAAACCTTCCATTCGTCGATAAGACTTAAATCGGTTGTTCGATCAGCAAATTGTTAACTACATATTACAAACAACAACAAAATATAAATATCTTCACGCCCATATCCCCAAAGAGCTAGGCAGAGTTACAACCAGAGCACCCACAATTAGCCAAAGACACTAAGTCCCATAATGTGTTAGGTGGCAAGCCTATTGCCAACCGGGCACATATCCAATCCCGACAACGTTATTTTAATAAAAATATTGAAATAAAATATAAAATTCAGCTACCTAAAGTGCGGACGAGCTATGGAAAAAAACTATGTTATTTCAGGGAGTATAACTATATAACAATTTAACGAATTATATAAAAAAATGTGTTTCGATAAATTTATATAAGAATGTGTTAAAAAACACCTATTGCGTAGACCTAGTGTATAATTTGAGATTTTTTTGAAGTGAAAACTTCCTTAGTGGCGTTGCTCACTTTTTTTGGAATGGGTAAAAACTTCTAAAC
The DNA here is from genome assembly GCA_002245475.1 of Calephelis virginiensis. NCBI lineage: Eukaryota > Metazoa > Arthropoda > Insecta > Lepidoptera > Riodinidae > Calephelis > Calephelis virginiensis. The sequence continues at coordinate 18,845 of NJDC01042136.1, read as the reverse complement.
TCTAATCAGGACACGTGACCTAATCGAAAATTCGTAAGACGGATGGAGAGTAAACAGCCGGCGCGGCGTAGGAGAGGAAGCATCCGCCTTTCTTTCTACGGCGCGGCGAAAATATATGCCTGCGCCTGATGTTTCGTTTAGACCGCGCTGGGCGCTTGCGCGAATGTTCGTGTTGTCATGTTTGTGTACGATAGCGCAGTAAATGAATATTGTAGCCTACCACATAAATTATAGTACTTTCATACTGATAATTAAAGCAATTCGTGCAAATTATTCCCTAACCATTCCAAAATATCAAAAATGCACAACGTTAATGTTCAAATTTTCACTTCTGCCCGCACTCCCTGAGTGCAACTCGTCGTTTTTTTTTACTAAGGGTAGTGTTGTTTTTATTAAATAGTAAAGAAAAAAAAAACTCATTTTATTGATACTAAAGAACCGTCGTTTTTTTTTGTAATGAATGCTCCAGAGACACAATTTTACTTTTTATATTAGAGCAGATTATAGTGGCACATTCGTTTGCAAAATCGTTTCAAGTGGTATTTTTTTAAAAGTCGTTATTGTTAAAAAACCGAAAATCGAAAATTCCGCATAACATGTTTTTTTTTCTATATTTGCTTGACTTTTAAAAAAATATCTTCACACTTGTACTAGGGGTACGGAAGCAAACAGAGGTACGACCTGGGTAGCCATGACTATCCAAAGACACTAACGGCCAATGTTAATAATGTATCTCAATCTAATGGATTTCAAGCAATCTAGATAGCTACGTATCCGCCGGCCAATCCTATACCTCATTCCCATATTTATCCTGTGCACAGATATATTATTGGCAAGCGATAACATAAAAATGGATCAAAATATCAATCTTGGACAGCGAGTTTTGGATTAGGATTGATTATTAATATTGGCCGTAAGTCGCTTCATGTGATAGGTTGCAAACCTATCGCCAACGGAGCACATATCCAATTTCCGGCTTTCATGATTAGAAAATAAAAAACAAAATCTACTGGTTGCCTGACTCCGGGCATCGAATCCGGAAACTCATTAAAACAAGTCCAATATCGTTCCGAGAACCGCAGACGTAAATTAAAAGTATTTTCACGCCTATAACCCCGAAGACTCAGGCAGAGGCACAAGCACCCACGACTAGCCGAAGACACTAAGTCCCACAATGTGATAGGTGGCAAGCCTATCGCCAACCGGGCACATATCACACATTGGAACGCTGGAAAATATTTTTTCATTTTTTTTTATTTCTAAGCAGTCGTTGATTTTGGAATGTTTTACATTGGATCCGGCTGACTGCCGTATATGAAAATTATTCCCCATTTCGCGTGGTCATCTCATCAGCTTGAATGGATAAGCCGATTTTGCTAATTCCTTGTTGTTGTATTAATTATTATCCGTAGAAGGATCATATGAAAAAAAAAGCCGAAATTTTTGCTGGGAAAGTAGGAAAAACTACACTTCAATTTTATTCATATCTCAATTTCATATGTCAAGCGATACGAAGTTCGCCAGGTCGGCTAAATTTTAATTAATATTTCAATTTTGTGTTGTGTACACAACTGCTTAAAACCAGAATAGTGGTATATTTGTTAATTGATCCACAATTACTTCTAGAATATTTTCGGGTATAAAGTGTTTGTTAATTTGTTCACAATTACTTCTAAAACTTAATCTGGACAGATGTTATACATAGGAGGCACAGGTATCGGGCTCTCCTGATGGGAAGGGCAATCGACGACTTCAGAGACCATATGTCACTGGTGTGTTATCTTGTTGGTCTTATGACCGGGTCTGAGGTCATTTGTGGCAAGTTTACTGACTAAACTAATTTCTTAAGCAGGGAAGACAAGGCGAGCAAAGAAATTAGGGCGATAGGAATGGGTAAGGTGGTTGTACCAATCCGACAAATTGCCTCACAGTAGGTACTCTACCACCTAGTTATTAGTAGAACTGACTTAACTGGTGGAATCGTCTATTTACCATTAGCGGGCTACGGGGTCATCACATCCTGATGCCAAAATCTATATGTGATAAAAAAATCCGACTGAAACCGGAAATACTAAAAAAACAGTTTTTTAGTGCCAATAAGTGGAATACCTTGATTTTAAATTTTAAAAAGTATCACTACGCTCGTATCCGGGAAGAGGTAGACAAGGTACAACCAGGAAACTCACGATTAACCGAAGATATTTTTTCCCACAATGGAACAGGATAACCTATCGCCAACCGGGACTTACCCAATTCTGGGAAAAATTGTTTGTTATAAAAAATTGACGTGACATATTTTGGATTGCCTCGTGCAGTCAAAGCTATCGCTGGGCGACTGGACCATAGAGACGATGAATGGCAATGAATATTTTTTAATTATTTGCATGTTTGTTTTCAGTTTACGTTATTTGTGGTGCTGTCGTTAATATTCGCAACCGCACCTCTGCCGTTGATGTTTATAAAGCCTTTCGACCCAAGAAACGCTCTGTAAGTATTGATATATTTATTTAAAAACTAGCTGTTACCCGCGGCTTCGCTCGTGAAAAATTTAGATGTAAGTTATCCTATCTTTCAAGTTAGACCAAACTGCACACGGTGTGTAAATTTGATTAAAATCGGTTAAGTGGTTTAGGAGTCTATTGAGGACAAACATTTTGACACGAGATTTATATATATTATAAGATAAGATTAAGATTTGCTGTTGTTTATCAACTTCAGACCTTAAGGGTTGATTTTTGAAAGTAAATGTAGCCTATATTTAAAATCGGGTCTTTCAACAGACATACATTCGCATTTATAAAATACTAGCGGCCTTCCCCGGCTTTGCACGTGTATTTAAAATATAGACATAAACCTTCCTCTTCAATCTTTACCCATTAAAAAGGCCAGATCAAAATTCGTTGCGTAGTTTTAAATATTGAAGCATACAAAAGGATATAGGGACAGAGGAAGCGACTTTGTAGTGAAGTATAGAATAGAATAACTCTTTATTGTGCATCAACATGCATAAAAATACACTTAAAAAAAACTTAAAACTAGATACACAAAGGCAGCCTTACCGCCAAAACAGCGGTCTCTTCCATGCAACCTTTTGTTAAGGAGATATAATTAAAGAAATGTTGCACAATGGTGCTTTAAATACATAAAAAAGGAATACGCATAAAATATCAATTGGAATAAAATGGTTTGAAGACTAAGGAAAAAATAAACAGATTAGCTTCAACCGAATCAGATTGAACGTAGAAGTAAATACAGATTTTTGGCAGTTTCCCGCTGCTTTTTATGTGCTTTGACGTTGATTAATGTCAAATAGATTTATTCTAATTAACAGTGGTTGTAGACGGTCGTGAACACCAGTTGTAAACATCGGTTTCGACCGCCCCTTCTGAATCGTAGATTTAATCGAAATTTAATAATAAGTATTCTTAATACGGAAAAAGGTTTCATCCAAAGTTAGATACCTTTGCTAGAAGGCGTGTTTACGACCGTGCAGAATGTCTTTAAGATACATCCAGATGGATGCCTATGTAATAAGAGAAAATAATATAGTCATATCAATATGCCTTTGTATTTTAACGGCTACCTTATCTTCCTACCTGGCTTGTTGGTGTTGGCCCGGGCTCCTTTGCAGAATAGACCATCTGCCTTCCTGCCAAGCAGCTCGTAAGAGGCGAGCATAGGCAAACCGTCACTAACACCGTGACATCTGACTAGGTGGTAAAGTTTCGCAGCGACTTACACGGATTGGTACCACCGCCTTACCTATTCCTGCTGCCATAGCCATGACGTGTTCCGTTCCGGAGGGTAAGGTAGCCGGTAAACTTACTTTTGCTCGAGTCCTAACATCCCGGCCTCAGGTTGGCAACGCACCGTTACCACCTTTTGTGTCTTTAGGAGGCGTGAATTTCTTACCATCAGGAAATCCGCCTGCTTGTTTTGCCTTCCAATATCATAAAAAAAAGATGGATGCCTTTGTAACAAGAAAAAAATATATCGTCATATCAACCTTCCCTTTGTATTTTAACGGCTACCTTATCTTCCAACCTGGAACACGACAATGGAGAGAACCTATAACCTTTTCTGAGCGTCAAACGATCCGACATTTCGTTAAAACCATTTCCGTCGCCACACAAGTCCCTTTTGTATGGTAATTGATAAATATGAAATAAGCGATATTTGAATATGACCTCATAACATTGTGGCGTGGCGTTGAAAATAATAATAATAGTGGATACTATTCTAGTGCCATTTTGAAAAAGAATTTATATTTATATTTGAGAATCATAAGTCACGAGCACGAGGCGTACGGGGTCCACAGGGCACACAAAAAAGAGCACACAGGGCACACAAAAAATACCTACTGTTAAATTTATTTTCTACCTTTTGAAATACAAGGAAGTTTAGTCACGAGCACAGAAAAAGTGCTAATAGATGATTGGTCCGAGCTTTTTGCAGAATATACCATCTGCCTTCCTGCCAGGCACGTCGTGAAAGGCGGGCATTGGTTTACCGTCACTAACATCGTGACGTCTCTCTAGGTAGGTAGCAGAGTTTTGCAGCAACTCGCCTGGATTGGTACCACCTATTTACCACCTATTTGGTACTACCTATTTGGTATTTGGTATTTGGTACCACCTTACCTATTCTTACCGCTATGACGTCAGTGTTTACTGTTGATATGTTCCGGTTCGGAGGATAAAGTAGCCGTCAAATTTTCTTTTGCTCGAGGCCTATCATCCCGTCCTCAGTTAGCAAAGCGTTATTAATACCTTTGGTGTCTCTAGGTGGCGTGAATTTCTCATCATTAGGAATCCGTATGCTTGTTTGGTTTCTAATGTCATAAAATAATTTGAAGTAAAACGAAAATTTCATATTTGTTGGTCCTCAATAAACACTAAAGAAACGATTTTTTTTCTCTTTCGAGAAACGAAGTATTATTTATACAGGACATTATACTGCTTCACTATGCTGCTTTTAAGCTCATTTGATTTTTAATAATATTGTAAGATGTATCCTCAAATAGATAGGCAGTGGTAGAACAAAAGGAGAGCAGTAAAAGAGATATGTAGGGAGGAGAACTAACCGATAAACAATTCGATCACTTTATTTATTTAGGCACAAAACATTTTTTAACGTGAATACGCCTTTAAAATTGCTTTAATTGTAGGAAAACGGAACACAAACGATTCACAAAACGAAACAGCTTCTTAGTTTTATATCCATCCAAAATTATCTATACCATTGGAAAGCTTAGCGATAAGAAATATGCTCTTTAAGACTGGGACGCATATTTTATGTAAATAAATATTATAAGCAAAATAAAATTTTAGTGCAGTTAAATTCTCCTGATGATGCTTCGGTTACGAAGCGAAACGTACGTTGAGTTTTTAGTAGTGTGTATATTGTTGGTGCTAATAAAATAATTTAGTGGTGTGTGTTGTGTGGATATATTCAGGGACTTTGACTTCCGGTAAATCCAATTCATTCATAACGCATTGATTTTTCCTGTTTTGTCTCGCCTTAATACGTATACATCTTTTGGCCGAAAATTTCAGATGAAATAATTTTATTTGTATTTAAGTATGGATTTCCGGAAAGTAACCTCTTCTTCTATCAAATAATATAGTAGTAAAGTAGGTATAGTATAATAGTAAAAATATTCACCAAAGAGTAGAGTGAAAAAAGGTATTCACGTACAACACATGACATGTAAATACAGCAACACTTTATTTTTTTTTGACATAGGCCAAGGTTTATGAATTTAGCGATAGAGATTTTCCTTGTTATTCGTAAATTAGCTACAAGCACAATTTCAACCTTGGTATGTTGGCATTACTCGGATTGACACACAATAAGAATAATTAAAAAAGTTAACTAGCAACCAGAGTTCGTCCCCCACACAACCATTGTTGTACATAAATGTCATAATTGACATGTGTTACATGTAGCTACATGCTAGGAAAAAAAGGAAAAAAAATGAGGTTTTTTTAACCACCAGAAGTAAGTACTCAATCTGACGAGAATTTTTTAAAGCAGATTTTCTGTCTGATTTTTATTATTGTTTTTGGACCTCTCCTATGAAGCATAAAATTTGAAAGAAAAATTGCATGTGATACAGGTTACTCATACTGATACTGATGGTTGATTGTTCATTAGTTGATTTTAATGTATAGGCTAACCGTAGGTTTCTACCATAAAAAATTGGATAGAGTAGGTAGATATATATTATATATATACATACTCAAAATTACATGTATATATTTCGCCTCTGTGGTCTAGCGGTTCGGGTGTTGGACTTGACTGCATGAGGTCCCGGGTTTGAGTCCCGGGTTTGAATCCCGGGTCGGCCAACAAAAAGAAAATTGGATTTTTCCAATTTTCTAATAAAAAAAATTTTGCTCAGGATTGGAAATGTGCCCGGTTGGCGATAGGCTTTCCACCTATCACATTGTGGGACTTAGTGTCTTCGGCTAGTCATGGGTGCCTTTGTTGTACCTCTGCCTACCTCTTCGGGGATATGGGCGTGAATATACTCTACATGTATATATATATATCGGAAGGTCATGAGCTAGTATACCTATTTTCTAATATCTGTGGTCATGAGTGTCGTTTGTAACGTCGGAAAGTCATGAACAAAGTATAGTTGTGATATTGTGGTCATTAGTACATTTGGCGCCACAGGTGCATCGGAATTATCGTAGCTTGTTTCTTATTGGTCGGTTTATCGGGAAGTCATGAATAAAGTTGCTTCGTTAGCACAATAGGTGGCGCATTAGCAAGTAACTCGTTTCTTATTGGTCCGTTCACCGCAGCCACGTGTACACTAGCGCCGCCATATTTCGGCAGACACACCTTGTGCACGTCTCTCAGTGTTTGGACCACTGTCTAGTCCGGAGGTCGCCACTGGTAATAGTCTCTCCCTGTCACATGTTGACGAAAAGACACTTCTAAGTCGCAATTTTTAATTCAATTGGGATCTTGGGGCCAAGGATGTGGGTCGTCCGGGGGGTGCATTATTCGGTCAGCACTCACGTTAAGAGGGGCGGGGTGGAGCCCTCCTTTCCCCTTCGTTGGTTTCGCGTTTGCGTAAGCACGATCACCGTGACGTGTTTACGTAGTGTTGTCATAATAGCAGGCTTACTCTAATGTTTACGATGGTTTGTCTAGTAGCAAATGGGTGTACTTACTCTATAGTTGTTTGTGCGCGATTGTGGTTATGCTTGTAAACAGTGTAGTAAGTGATTACGTAGCTACTCTATTGTTTATTATTACGAGGTTTACGATGTAGTTGTACGACTAGATCAGGTGATACGGTTTGTTTTGATATTTCTGAATTATTCACTAACTACCCTCAAGTTGTGAGCTCTCGGCCTACTAGTCCCGTGGTTCCTGTTCGGCCGGTGTGTGTGATATCATCTTCGACATATATGTATACTATATACTTGTAATGAAACAGAAGAAGAGTAAATTTTTTTCATTGAAGATTTAAGAAATCAGCACAGGTGACTAAAAAGGGTTTTTGTTTGTCCATCTGTATCACGGTCGCTAGTCAAACTAAATTTACAGACTTAATGCTGGAGAGTACATACGTACTTTATATTCTAAGGAAGATTAGAAGAAACTTTTTATCGCGTGGTCTGCTTCAATTTATTCGTTTTTTATTTATATGTGATAAAATAATTAACGTATTAAAATTTCATTTACAAAATCTATGTTATAAAGAAAAACAATATACAGGGTTACATCTAAAGAAATAAAAATAATTTCGATCAATGATAAAACGAAAAATAAATAAAAGATTTATAATTTTATTCCGACGTTAATACCAAGATACGTGGATACGTGCGATACGTCAACAAAACATAAAACTGATTCCCACCGACAACAGTCGCATTCGCAGGCTGATGACGTCATGTTTCGTACTAGGTACGACATAGCGTAACAAGTGTTGCATTTATGCGAACCGTACTACATTATTAATGTTTATAAAAGTAGACATTATAATTTGGCAATAATACTTAAAATTAATAACTATTTAAGGCTACTTTGTATTAAATTTAGGCAGTCCCAAAGTAACCTTGTATTGATATGGTTTTACTGAAAAAAAAACTTGGAAGATGAGATTGTTGATAAGGTTTCTAGTATATGCGCAAAAAAATAACTATTCACAGTGTATGAAGAGTGACAAAGTGATAAACTTTCAACGCAGTGTTTTTGACAAACGAATGTTGGCGGTTGTCTGGGTGTTAAATAGTAAAACTCTCTAATGGAAATAACTAATTGCGGTTGCGGAGAAACTCATGTTCATGTTCCATACAAAAAAATAGAAGTAAATAAACAAGGGAATTAAATAACTTGGATGACTAGGTATAACAATCCCCGACCAATAACATCATTATATATTAAATAAACGAATGAGCTTTAAAATTAAAAACTCTAATATTAAATTATAATAATATAATAATTAAAGTGCTCTAAATTTAACGTAGCGGAAAAAGTTTTAATTTTTATATTTTTTATGACATTGACAGGCAAAAAAGCAGACGGATTACCTGATGGTAAGAAATTCATGCCGCCTAGACACACCAAGTAAAAGAATAAATAATAATAAATTAATAAATAAATATCCCTGGATAAGTTACACAAAATAGAATCCAACCCCAAAATAAGCAAAGTAAATGCTCGTGCCACGGGTGTTAGTCAACGGTTCTAAAACACAGTAATACTTTATAATAGATACCATAATGAATTTAATAAACACCCAGCCTCAGAAATGCAGACATCTAAATGTTCATCATACAAATGCCTACCCCCGTCGGGAATCGAACCCAAGCCTGCCGGTTGATCGGTGTAGTTAGGCGTATAAGCTAACCACCAGACCAACGAGGTGGTCAGAACCAATTTAAAAAAAATCATGTGGTTGAAATTTGCACTCTGCCTGTTTCGTTGATTTGTGTTATCTGACAGTTTGTTTCCATTCTACCACTTCATCTGTTTTGAATTTTAGCTTGCCGACTTTCGACGCGCTTCCACCTTCTGAATGACGGAGTAAATGCAACAAATTTATATTTTTTTTAGGTTGCGTAAATCATCAAAAAAAACTATTGATATATATATGAAATATGTTTAGTAATGATAATTTTTACATCGTTTAAAATTAACAAAAACACAACTTTTCGTGAACTAAACAAAATCTAAACAACAGCATGAAATTCTCCATTTATAGATCTGTAATTGATTATCGTCGAGATTATAATACACATTAAAGTGTGTTATTAGTTTTACAACATATTCGTACAACGATAGTAAAATTGGTAGCTCTTCTAAAAATATCTACTCAAAAATCTCTGTATAACAGGCCTGTGCTGCATAGCAAAATATCCCAGATAAGTAGGTATAATGAAAACTGTTACTGTAATTTGCTACTCTTGACGGGCCAAGTGTTTATATTTACCACATATGTTGAGACAATTTTTACCGCAATATCATAAACAGAAACATAAAATGAAGATACGAAATGAAAGGTAGACATTCTAGTAATAAAAAAATATATTTATTTCAGTTCAAAAATTAGAAAGGTTTTTCAGTAAATTCATTTTAATAATGAGGTTTTTAAATAGCCTCTGCCTTAGTAAGGGTTAACGACCAAGACTTAAAATAAAATCGATCGAATTTCGAAATTGCTATCTGTATCAGCTATTATCATGTTATCGACCTTATCCACGAGGGGTATAACATTACACTATCAAATAACGTTTCGAAAGAATTGCTGCAATGTTACAATGTATTAATTTTTTAAGAAATTTTTTGAACTAACTGTTGCCTGTGTGGTTAAGGGTCCCACATGAACATTTTTTCGGGATAAAAACTATCCTATGTGTTAATAAAAGTTACCCGCTACGTATATGTGTGCCAAAATGCCAAAAAATACAAAAAATGTGTGTGTGTGTGTTCATAAAAATAGGTCTAGCAGCTTTTGAGTGATGGATTAACAAACAAACAAAATTTCGCATTTATAATACTATAGGATACGGTATTAGTTATTACGCAATATCACATTCCTAAGAGTATAAGCACCTAAAATTTTTTTTGTTAATCGTACTGCCAATGAGTGGAATTGAGTTGGAGAGAGGGTTGACTTTTCTTAGTTTCTTTCCACATAACACACTCGCTACGTTTTCTATCAGGCTGGTTTGGGACACTCAGTCCTTCTTTAATAAAACTCTGTTTGAGTAAAAGTTTGCTGCAGTTGATTATGCCATTTCCGAAATAACTAAAAGAGTTAAATAAAAAATGAAATAGTCAGAGAATCGCTTTAATGTCAATCCCAAAAAATCTATAGTCCATAAACTCTCCCAATAATCAGGTCATCAGGTCCAAAAAAATTAGATCCGACTTGAAGTTTTAAATATAAACAAGTTTATACAAGCGAAGTACGAACTCCTCAGTTTTAATTATATTCGAGAGAGTGAGTGTAATTAAAATGATTGTCATTTATATTTTTTTCATGATTACAAAATAATGAATATCGAACTTCATCAGGTGATTTCGTTTGATTATTTAATGCAAATATTGTATGGTTTTTGTTTAGAATACCAGCGGCGTTGTTGAGGATGTCAGCCCGGATGCTAGGTATTAAGTGGACTGTTCGTGGCCTTGAAAATATCGACGACTCCCGGGGTGCTGTGATTCTCCTAAATCACCAGAGCGGTTTAGACTTATATGGTAAGAAATATCTTCAGTTTGTTTATCGATAGGGACAAGCAGACGGATTTTGGCTTAAAAAGTATTCTTATCTAAGTTGTGGTCACATTACAACACGCTGCCGCATCGTGCGTTAAAATGCTGATAGATCTCGATAATTTTATCGCATAACGAATGATAGTTTCGCACACAAATTTCACGATGCGTTCATGACGGAGCTTTTTTCGGTGTGGCACAGTGAAGTTATTTTTTTTATGATATTGGAAGGCAAACAACCTAGAGACAACAAAGGTTGTAATGATGCATTGCCAACTTGAAGCCGGGATGTTAGGCCTCGAACAAAAGAAGGTTTACCGGCTACCTTATTCTACTAACTGCACTGACGTTACGGTGGCAGGAAAAGGTGAGGCGGTGATACCTATCGGGGCGAGTCGGTGCTAAATCCTAATCCCAGCTAGTCCCATATTACGCTGTTATTGACGGTAAGGCTATGCTCACCTTTTACGAGCTGCTTGGCAGGAAGATAGATGGTAACACGGAGCAAAACTGCGTCCTGGCTCTTGATAAGAAGCAAGGCAATTGCCAAGGCTGTGTACAGATCAAGGAAAGGAAAATCTCGCTCTCTTTCGATGACCAAGTAAACAAAAGAACAAGAAACACTTCGTTCGCTTTAATTTCCTTGTTCTGACCATGCGTAAGATTGAAGCAATAATTTAAATGGACGTCATCATGATCTTTTGTCCTTATACGCAAACAAATGTTCTTCAATGATTCATACTTGTAATTCAGTTTTTCTTTTGTTTTTCTATAAAAGTTTGTTCTAATGTTGGTTTTCGAAGGAAATTATTTTTCATTCTACAATCTGATTTAAATTCTTATGTCACTTCTCAATTATTATTAAATTAAAATTAATTAATTTAAAATTATTATTAATGATTATTCATTCGTAAAATAACAAAATTTGTATAACCAGTGTCTTCTTGAGGATTTTTCAAAGAGATAAGCACGAATAAATGCAAATATTTGTTTTTTTGGCTTGTATTTTTTTTGAACTTCCTTTCAGATCTATTATTAAACTTTCGTACTTTGCTACCGAAAACTCTGGATGAACTTTTGCATCTGATTTAGGAGAGAACGTAAATAAGATAAATATTTTCCAGTTTTAGCAGTTCTTTGGCCGCTAATGGCCAGGTGTACGGTGGTGTCGAAGCGTTCGCTGCAGTACCTGGTGCCGTTCGGTACCGCATGCTGGATGTGGGGCACCGTGTTCATTGACCGAGGTGCCCAGTCAGCTCGATCAGTCCTCAACAAGCAGGCAGAAGCAGTACGTGATCACAAGGTAAATTTTACTTCCTTTAATGTTTATTTTACAGTAATGTGGCGAATAGAAAAACTATTTTTTTTTAATATACTGGTCGATGTTTCCCCTTAAGTTCTTAAAAGTTTACAAGTGCTGCAGAGTGCAGAGACGTTGAAAGTATTGTCTGTTGTAATATAGATAACAAATTAGATGGAGTTTTGACGGGGTCATCTGCCAACAATTCTTCCCTTCAAAATTTGTCACTCCCTACATTCAAGTATTTAGAATGGTCTAAGTTCTCTTCCGCAGTTCCTGTGTGACTGTACTGAAATATTAATAAATGATATAAATTTAAATCGTGAACAACCCCGTCTCTTATTGTCAGAAGAGCCGTGTGTTTGTTCGCTGTCTTATTCCATTACAAAAAACGGGTTGCACTCCGGGAGTGTCGGCAGAAGTGAAAACTTGAATATTAGCGATGTGCGTTTTTGATATTTTGGAATGGTTAGGGAATAATTTTGCACGAAATGCTTTAATTATCAGTATGAAAGTACTATCATTTATGTAGTAGAACACAATATTCATTTATTGCGCTATCGTACACAAACATGACAACACGAACATTCGCGCAAGCTCCCTGCGCCGTCTTATTAGCGCAAGCACTCTGCGTAATCTTACGAATTTTCGTCTTACTCGTTTTAGAAGTTTTAACCCATTCCAAAAAAAGTGCGCAACGCCGCTAAAGAAACTTTCAGTTCAAAAATATATAACAAAGGTTTTAATCCATTTAGATCTTTCTGCGTCTTAAACTTTAAAGTAGGTAGGTAAGTATTCTGTTTGTTCTTGTCACATATGTTACGAACCAAGCCTGTGTTTGCAATCGTAATCCTTGTCAACATTGTTACATGCTTGTTTTTCTAAATGTTTATCCAACATAAACACCACCTTAAAAAGAGTTTCCTGTTTTTCTAAAATCGGTATGTACAGTTCGCGAAAAACTTAAATGTGCCTCGCACTAAGTTCATTCTGTAGCCCGGCGCAGGTACAATCGAGTACAATACATTGTGTCATAAACAAGAAAATCATGAAGGTGCAAAAAAGAAAGGTGCATGTCGTGTCCTACTAATATCTTAATATTTATAATAGTTATGTTTTTATCAAAACATCAATATTTCTTTTGACAAAATATACAGAAAATAAACTATAACTTTCATAATTAAATAAATTAATATTTTAAAGCTGGATATATTTGGAGATTTTTAGCTTCCGATAAGTCCAATTCATTCATTATTACTACTACGTACTATTTTTCCTGTTTTGTCACGCCATAATACGTATACATTTGTTTTGGCGGAAAATTGCAAATTGTATCATTTTATTTTGATTTAAGTATGGATTACCGCAAAATAGCGCCTTCTTCTATCCAGGGCTTGTTAACCGGTTTATTAAAAACCTTAATCAACACAAGTACATAATGAGCGCTTCGTTTAAGTTTCAGCGGGGCTAGAATGTACACTTTTGTCTAGGCGCGATCGCGTCTTTTTGCTTGGACGATGCGTCTCGTTTCAAAACGTCAACGTTTTATAAAAAGCTAAAATAATCGAGACTTCAAGCGAGGTCATGCAGACGTTGAACAATAATCGACATTAAATGGAAAAATTGAAGTTTGTCTCTGTGGAAACGACGTAAAAAGTGTTAAAGGCTTGCCGTCAATTTCTTTTTTTTTAAGCATCTGGCATTAGTCTTAGATTATGGTTATTGTTTGAGACACCAAAGGTGGTAATGGTGCGTTGCCAACCATAGGCTAGGATGTAAGGCTTCGAGCAAAAGTAAGTTTACCGGCTACCTTACTCTCCGAACCGGAAAACGTCAACGACAAGCGCTGACGCTACAGCAGCACGAATAGGTGAGACGGTGGTACAAATTCGGGCGAGTCGCTGCGAAACTCTACCACCTAGTCAGATGTCACGCTGTTAGTGACGATAAGACAGGAAGGCAGATAATCTATTCGGCAAAGGACGTAGCTCCTGCAACCTACATGTTCCTGCTGCCATAATAACTCTAGTCATATTCCGGTCTGAAGGGTAGGGTAGTCAGTAAGCTTGCACAGTAGCCCAACTTTAACACCTAGGTATGGTACCTATAGGCCACGGGTGTCTCTTAACCATCAGAAGGCTTGTTGGCTGACCTCTTACAAAAAAAGTAATTGTAAGCAGGATGTATGATAAGCGTGAAATGTATCGTTATCTGTTGTTTGTTTCGTAAATTATTACGGAACAAGAATCGATTCGCAAAATACCTAAGCTAATTAGCAACTTTATCGCTAATTAGCATCTTTATATAAATAATATTAGCGACTGTTTAAGTATTAAATGATTTATCACGTGTTCGTTGCAAATAGCATTGTTGTTTATCACTACTTAGTATAAAACAAGGTCGCTTCCTCTGTCCCTATGTCCCTTTTTATGCTTAAATGTTAGAACGGATTTTGATTTTTGTTGTATCTTCACGCCCATATTTCCGAAGGGGTAGGCAGAGACACAACCAGGCCACCCACGACTAGCCCAAAACACTAAGTCCCACAATGTGATAGGTGGCAAGCCTATCGCCAACCGGGCTCATATCCAATCCCGAGCAACATTTTTTATTAGAAAATTGGAAAAACCAAATTTCCTTTTTGTTGCCCGACCCGGTATTCGAACCCGGGACCTCATGCAGTCAAGTCCAACATCTGAACCGCTAGGCCACAGAGATTATAGATTTTGATGCGGTTTTTTTATTGCGGATTGCGGTTTAGATAAAGTGATTAAAGAGGAACGTTTGGGTATATGTATATTTTATACCCCGAAGCCCCCGAAGCCGGGGCGGGCCGCTAGTTTAGACATAAGTGTTTAATTTAGGTACTTATATATTAGATCCATCACTTACGTTTCACAAAATAAAAGAAATATCCCAGGACAAATTACACATAATGAACCTAACCCAATGTAGGCAAGAAGATTATAATACGTATGCTTGTTCCTGTAACTAACGAACCGTAATCCATTAGTGTCGATTAGTATTATTGGCTGGTTATCTAAAAGTAAAGAAGCGTTGCTCATAGTTACACAAAATGCTTTGAGTTATCAATAGACAACGAACGACGACGACGTTAAATTTTTAACTATTAGTACGAAAAACTAGCGTTCGTAAGCAAAAACGACTAGTTATTTTATTATAGGAATCGGACATTAGTCTAAGATACTAATACCTACATAGAAACACTTTACTCTTTAATAATACCCCTACACATCTCCATTCCAAAGTAAAAGAAAGGCAATATGAATAATATCGACATATGAATTGGTATAGATTTTAAGAGGAGATAAAAATAAAAAAAATTGCAAACAAACAAAAAAAACATCACGAATTAATTGTGTTACAAAAAATATGTAATGAAAATATATCATAAAATCTCTGTTTTCCGAAAAACTCTGTTTTCCAGAAATGTAGACATCTAAATGTTCATTACCTAAAATGCCTGTTACTGTCCAGAATCTAACCCACACTTCGCGGTTGATCGGTTGGATAGAGGTTAATTAGTTTCAAACAGTCGATAAATACGGTTTTGGCGGGATTATGAGGAAATGCGATCGCAGTTTTTTCAGATTTATTGAATTTCGTGTCCTTGCAGAGTAAAATTAGTCAATTTTGATGACATTGTGTTTTTTTTTATGATATTGGAAGGCAAACTAGCAGGCGGATTTCCTGGTGCTAAGAAATTCACGCCGCCTAGAGACACCAAAGGTGGTAATAGTGCGTTGCCAACCTGAGGTCAGTATGTTAGGCCTCGAGCAAAAGTAAGTTTAACGGTTACCACATTCTCCGAACCGGAACACGTCATGGCGGCAGGAGTAGGTAAGGCGGTGGTACCAATCCGGGTGAGTCGCTGCTAAACTCTACCACTTAGTCAGATGTCACGCCGTTAGTGACGGTAAGCCTATGCTCGCCTTTTACAAGCTGCCTGGCAGGAAGGCAGATGGTCTATTCTGCAAAGGAGGCCGGACCAACTCGGGGAATGTATGATTTTGCTCAAATAAAGTGCAAAGTGAAGTGCTTACATATAAAGACACTTAGTGTGTCGTGCGTTTTATCGACACCGCTTAACTCACTTTATAAGTTTAGGTTATCGCCTCTGTGGTCTAGCGGTTCAGTTGTTGGACTTGACTGCATGAGGTCCTGGGTTCGAATCCCGGGTCGGGCAAGAAAAAGAAAATTGGATTTTTCCAATTTTCTAATAAAAAAATGTTGCTCGGGATAGGATATGTGCCCGGTTGACGATAGGCTTGCCACCTATCACATTGTGGGACTTAGTATCTTCGGCTAGTCGTGGGTACCCTGGTTGTGCCTCTGCCTACCTCTACGGGGATATGGGCGTGAAGATACTTTTTTTTATAAGTTTAGGTTAGGATTCCTAACTGATTTCGATGATATATATGACTAATTTTGCCTGATCATAAAAAGTGACGCAAGCAAAATATAAAATTAAGCCTTCTTTTTATCCCCGTATTGGTCCCGGCACCTTTGCAGAATAGACCATCTGCCTTCTGCCAGGCAGCTCGTAAAAGGCGAGCATAGGCTTACCCTCACTAACACCGTGACATCCTGCTAGGTGGTAGAGTTTAGCAGGTACCCGGATTGGTACCACCGCCTTACCTATTCCTGCCACCATAACGTCCAATGCTTGCCGTTGAAGTGTTCCGGTTTGGAAGGAAGCCTAAAATCCCGGTCTCAGGTTGGAATAATGTTTAATTTATTGATTTAATGTACTTTACAAGCATTATTATTTAAAAATATTAGCATTCTGCACTTCTCCTACACATAAACTATAAGTGTGCCAAATTTTATGCTCCTCCGTTAGCACAATTATCGTAAAAAGGGGTCCAAAGTTTTGACATCACGTATATAGATACTTCGTAGTTCGTATGTAAGTGCAATATTATCTTTATTACGATCCTTGTTCACATACAAGTTTGTGTATTGATCAAGTAGTGTTATCATTAGCTAACGTTATTAACATTACTTACGTAGGTGATTCAGTGTTAGTGGTTTCCGTAAATATGAATCATGTCCAAATATGTGTAAGCTTACGGAATATTTGTGTTGATTAGACCAGTGGTTCTCAATTAGTTATATACGTCCCCCTAGACACACATGTGGAAACCTAGTTAATGACTCATATACTATAAATAAACTTTGGAGTGAATAGATAACGGGCAAAACTTTTTTGCTCGTTATACCTGTATGTTTGTTTGTCCTTACACATTACGTACTTTACGGAGTGTCAGTTGATTACTTGAAGCGTTTTAGTGAGTGTTTTAAACTGAATCCCATCTGATTTCGGTATGGAAAAAACGAGGGTTTCGGTAAATGATAATGTCTTTGAATTGGTTTTAAATTGAATTAACTAAAATATGGATAAATATTTAAAGAGATTTTGCAAGGATTGCTTATTTCACTGGAATTGTAGTTTACTTTCTAAGCAATTTTAAATATTACTTAGTAATAGTAAGCAAATATGTCTTTCTTGTAAAATATGTCTACTTGAAAGAAATTAAAAAACCTCACATGAGATGAGGATGTTTGTCCGGATGGGACTTTGCAACTCAATTTTCAAACTGATATCCTTAATCTATGAGTTGGTTTTTGGCATACACATTTAAGTTTAATGACAGTGAAATGCTTTAATATAATGGAGCTAATATGATGATGGAGGTGGTAGGTAATCATCAGTTTTACAATTACCAAGATTTTCCTTCCGTGATGGATCTTAGGTATTTGATACGTCTTAAATAGTACTTCTCAGATCTACTTTTCAGTAGACTAAGTAATTATTAAAGCAAACAAAGAATTAAATAAACACATCAATAAACAAAACAACACAAACATATTTTCGTTAAAAACTTATTGATTTTGAACTTTTTTATAGGGTACGTAAGTCTAGGGCCCTGTAGTACCGGGCGACGAATAGGGCTACGGTATCCTCTGCCTGTCGTAAGAGGCGACTAAAAGGGGGTTGGGGCTGTGAGCCAACTGATCGGGGCGTCAGTTGACTTATAAAGCAGCCCGGGACGTGAGGCAGCATAGCATGGTGTGACGCCATGCTGCTGTCGTCAAAGTGATGCCATCAAAAGGGGGAGGCTTCTGAACGGATGAGCCTTTAGGCAGGTGTAAGGGTGACAGCGGTGCGTTCTTCGGAGATCCCGCAGTCACCCGATACGCACAGAGGACGGTCACCGAGTGGTTTTAGCCGGTAGGAGTCCGGCATAGCCCGTCACTTCCCCCGAAAGTGGCGGGTATCCATGAGGATTTCCACTCGTTAAAAAAAAAAGGGTACGTAAGTCTGTTTGGGTACGACACTTAGAAACCTTATAGAAAATAAATATTGTCGATTGTTTAGTTTGCTCAGTTACTTACATTTTATGTTATATTTTTGTATGTTATTGTTACGAACTTTTGCATGACTTTGGCCATTTGCAATTATTTTTTATCGTACGTTATTTACTATCGTTGGATGCGTCATTTATGTGAAAAGACAGCAAATATCCACACAGCTTTATGATGGCAAAGAGACTTTAATGATCCATAGATATACAGTCGTGGTCAACTAATTAGGGACATGCAAGATAGTGAAGAACAATAACCGCTTATGTACATACAAATATAAAATCCTATTGATTTCTCAGTAACTATTATTTGCATAATTTGGTCCGATTATTATGCTATAAATGGCTGTAAATAAAAGGATAAATAAATAGAAAAAAGTATTTAATATCAAAGGTTGAACATGTATTCAATTTTA
>NJDC01042063.1:14086-28348 GCA_002245475.1 Calephelis virginiensis | reverse complement strand
TTATTTTTAGGCAACATTTTTGTTTCTTGTTAATCCTAAACCCGCAGACCCTTTTTACTTTCGTTAGTTCATTCTTCTTTAAATTCAACTCCGTAATTACTAAGAATACTTTTGTGTTTTATAACACAGTTAAAGAATACAAAATTAAGGTCAGAATACATAAACAAGGTTATTACTTCCATAATAAACCTGTTTCAAACCCGGAGTAATTGTATCCTTTTTGGTTCACATTAGGTACTTCTGCAGTAAGCTCGCGGTACAGACGACATGTGACGACATTGGAGTGGAGTTACCTTGCTCCTTTGCCGCTACACCATTTGCATTTCTAAAGATGTTTCACAAGATGTTCTGTTTTATTTTGTACGGATAATGAAGGTGGTAGACATATTCATGACACAAGTTTTGCCTAATTGTACAACTAGAACAGGCAGAAAACCGGATAGCAAATTTATCGTTGTTAGAACCTGGTTCCCTGTCAACTAAAAACAGCACTTGGTTGTAACATTTTCCTTTTTCATAGGAGAGTAAATACGTAATAAGGTTTTAACTTCGGTGATTGCGGTTATTAAATGACTTAATTTTAGATACAGACATGTATTTACGTTAAGTCCCTTACCGGACAAGCAGAAAGTGTCAAGCGACACAATCCTTGATGACCTTTCTAACTTCCTCCATATTCATTACTCTTTTTTATACAAGCACGCCGGTTTTGATGACTAGTCACGATACTAATACTAATGAATATCATCGTTGAATGTCATCTAGGTCTCCTCGAACACCTGCATTCATCCAGATTCACATTGCATAATATGTATTTTGACAATCATTTATCTATCATTTCTTCCACATGAATTCGCTAGAAGCTACAAGATCAATATAATCTTATAATTTAAATTTTCAAATAAAGCCTCAATAAAAGTTATAATATGTAATATAGTCGAGAATGTTCTCGATCACGTCAGCTTTCAAACAAAACATTCCGAAATCAGACAAAAAAAGTTATGATGCCACAGTTAGACACACAAATGCACATAAATAAATAGATACGTCAAACTTGTAATAAATTTTATGACAAGATTTTCGTCGAGAGTTAATAAAACGAGGGTTTTTGCTATTTTCTAGGAGCTACAAACTAGAAGAACTACAAAGATTACGAAACATACCTAATAAAGTAACTTTTAAATGAACCACCTCCCAGTTCATTCAACACTTGTCTGTCGTCAAGTCTTCGTCATCAGAAAGTATGAACAGATCTAGTTAAGGTGAATCAAACGAGTCCAAACTCGATGGTTTTACCAGTACGTTTTCAGCATTACGTTTGCTATCTTCGAGCTCTATCACCCGAACACCTAAGTTGTACCAGCACTCTTTAGTGCTGGTACAACTAACTTGGTACATCTAACGTGCTAACTTTATGGTCTCACAACAAAGAACCACCTCGATTATGTCAGTTTTAAAAAACGCATCAAAATCCGTCCATTCACGGAAAAACTACGATGCCACAAACAGACCACCACCACACCCACACGCGCCCCAACACGTCAAATTCGTAACACCCGTCATTTTCCGCCGGGAGTTAAAAAACACAATACTATAAACGTTTTCGGCTTAGGTATGTTTTAATGACATGCCAATTAATTCGAGTTCATTATTAAGTCCCGCCCACTTCTCGTATATTTGGTCGAAAGTAAAACACAATGAAACCTTATTACAAGTTTTAGCAATGTAGCTACAAACGAGCTGCGATAGATCTGCTGTGATTGTAGATGTGACCTTTTGAAAGAACTAATTAAAATGGAAAGGATATGTTTGCTGTTATCGGCTTATGATCGCAAATTCATACGTCACTCATAGCCGTATTTCAAAAGTATAGGTAGGCAAATATTAATTCATGGTCGTAAAGAATGTATTTTGCCTAAACTATGTATATATAATAAAAAAAACACATATAGAAGCTGGAAAAATATGACTGTAGTACCATCACGAGCAAATTTATACATAACTCTACTACTTAATCCTGACTGTAATAGTAGAATAACCCAGCAGTATTTATTTTTTTATACAAGAGGAGGCAAGCGAGCTAGTGGGTCACCTGATGAAAAGTGCCACCGCCCACGGACATCCGCAACACCAAGGAGCATCACAAATGCGTTGCCGACCTTTAGGGAATGAGCACGCTCTTTTGTTGAAGGTCCCTCAGACATCGTTGTTTGGGAATACCGCCCACTGTAACTGATTCCAAAAAGGTGTTGTGCGAGGTAAAAAATGTCTTCTCAATCGCACAGTTGTAGAACGCCACGCATCAAGTCTGAATGTGGACATCAGTGGCTGGAATTGAACCAAATAACTCCTCAGAACATTCCCCATGATAGATTTGGTAGAAAACATTGAGGTACCCAACATTTCTACGCAGCGCCAAGGTTATTAAAAGATTATTAATAACTCGTTGGCGATGGGCTCGTTGTATAACCACGTCACAAACTTAATGTTCTATATATTTTTTAAGTGATAAGATATGAAGCATACAGCTCTTCTGATGGTAAGACATTCCTGGCCCTGTAGACACTACAGCCTAAAGGGGAGTGGGGGCGTCGCAATTGCCGGGGTTTTAAGCCTATTGTACAAGATTATTGGCTACCTTAAAGCGTGGTTAGGACATGACGCTGTCATTATCTCAGCGTGGCCCCTTCCAGGTACCAGGGTGGTACTGGACGGAGTCCCGGTCCGGGTTGGGACCCAAATAAAATACTTGGGTCCCATCCTGGACGGAAGGTGGACTTTCGAGGCACATTGGCAGCTGCGGTTCGGGTCTCTGACGTTCCGACTTGTGCAGGTGCTATCCGGGCACGGATGCTTCGGGAAGTATCTGCACAAAATCGCGAGACGAGAGGCGACCCCAGCCTGCCACGAGTGCGAGACGCCAGAGGATACGGCGTCCCACAAGCTGGGGGAGTGCGTCGCTTTTGAGTCACAGCGAAGTACTCTCTCAGCGGTCGTAATAGAGGACCTCTAGCTGCCGAGCGTCGTCAACGCCATGCTCGGTAGTGACAGGTCGAGGCAGGCGGTGGCCTCCTTTTGCGAAGAAGTTATGGCGCATAAGGAGACCGCGAAGTGGGCCCGGGAGGACGATCACAACTCAGACACGAACCGGCGCAAGCGGGCCGAGGGCGTAAGCAGGCGGTTCCTTCACCTTCATAGCACTTCCGATGCGGGGGAATCGGGGGACTTTCCTCGGTGCTCCTGGGGGCGACTCGCTCCGGATGGCCGGAGTCGCTCCTCTTTCAGCGAGGAAGGAAATCCGGTTAAGACCGGGCCGTAGCCGCGCAGCGAGATGGTGAATGCCAACGCGACCCCCTCTCGCTCCTAGCCGTGTGGCGCGAAGGTCATCGTGTGGATTTTAGTCGGTTCGAATCCGAAGTATCCGAGAAATTTTCTTGTCATTATGACGCGAATAGATAAGTCGGTTGGTTGATCTCTACCCGGATAAGTTGTAGCATGGCGCTCCACCGGTGGTGGAGACAAAACAACCACCACAACAATTGTTGTGGTGGTTGTTTTGTTAATTTTGAAGGTGGATTCTACACAGGAGACCGGAATAAGGTAAATTAAATGTAGTTATTATTTATGACAGGAGTGGCAATGAAAAGTTGCAAGACCCGAATGTAATGTATATATGTAATAAAAGCATTTATGTGAGTCAAGTCCAAGACAGGCTGAATAGTGTGTTCCTACCGGACTTAGACGTTGATGACAGATGGAATTTTTTGAAAGATAGCATGGTTGATGTTGCGAAAGAGGTATGTGGGAGTGCAAAGATGCACAAGTCTATAAATGGTGACGCAAGGTGGGATGAGGAGGTAAAAGCCTTCGTTGAAAGAAAGAAGAAAGCTTGGCTAGACTATGTAGCATGTTTGCAGTTGAATGACAGTATGACAGATTTGAAGAAAGAAATGTACCGTTTTTGCAAGAATATCATTAAACACTTAGTGAAAGAGAAGCGTGAAAAGGAAAGTATGAAACTAGAAGAAAGGTAGGCTAACAACTTCGAGATGAACACCAAACTCTTTTAAAGGAAGGTGAAGAAGTCTTGGAGATGTTCGTCTGCCTCCAGAATGAATAAAATTAAGTCTAAGAGTGGTGATATTCTTGCAAGCACGCATGACGTGTTAAAACGGTGAAGTGAATTTTATGGAGATATGTATGAATGTGCCCAAGATGCTGCCGGTGGGTCCGACTACTCAAATTACTTGGAAATAGCAGAGGCATCTGACGGCATTATGATGGAAGAAGTTGAATGGGCGATAAGAAGTATGAAATATGGTAAGACTGCGGGAGTAGATAGGGTTACAGCTGAGGTGATCAAACTTGGTGGTCCGGGACTCTTTCTGGGTTCTTTGTAACAAATTTTGGAAGACCGGCAGAGTACCCGAAGACTGGCAACGTGCGGTCATCGTGCCCTTGTATAAAGGCAAGGGTTCACGGATGAACTGTACAATTTAAAGGGCTTTAGTTTGATCAGTTGAGCATCAAAAGTCTATGGAAAAATAGTTGAAAGGAGGATGCAAGTGATGTCCAATGGAACATTGTGGGAGGCTCAAGGTGGTTTCAGGTCTGGAAAAGGATGTACGGATCAAGTGTTTTCACTCCGCAACATTGTAGAGAAGCATCTGGCTGTTGGTCAGAAGGTTTTCTGCGGTTTTGTGGATCTCGAAAAAGCGTTTGATAGGGTTGTACGTAAGGAACTTCGGGACATTTTGCCAGATTATGGGATAGTTGGGTCCTGCTGCGTGCGGTGCAGTCAATTTATTTAGACTCTGAAGCATGCGTGAAGGTGGATAGCAATATATCGCCTTGGTTTGATGTTAATATTGGCGTCAAGCAGGGTTGTGTGTTGTCAGCACGCTTGTTTATCTTATATTTGGATAAATGTCTGCAAAGGTTAATATAATTGAATGTGGGAATGCGTATGAGTGACCAAGGGTGAACTACCTGCTTTATGGAGATGGCGCTGTACTTTTGGGCTCTACACCATCTGAGCTGCAAACACTGGTCACAGTTATGGAAGGAGATTATAAAGAAAGGGGCTTACATTTGAATGCGAAGAAAAC
The DNA here is from genome assembly GCA_002245475.1 of Calephelis virginiensis. NCBI lineage: Eukaryota > Metazoa > Arthropoda > Insecta > Lepidoptera > Riodinidae > Calephelis > Calephelis virginiensis. The sequence goes on along the minus strand of NJDC01042063.1, from coordinate 23,240 downwards.
CAAAATAATGGTGTTTGAAAGAGACGCAGCCAGAACGGATGTAAGAGTTTTGGTTTTGGATGTAGGAGAGTGAGTGCAGGGAATAGTGTAAATGGAGCGTTGGATAAGCTATTCCAAAGCGAGGTCTTGAGTCAAAAAACTAGACTCGCTTTGAATAATTCTGTGCTTATTCCAACGTTATTGTACGGAAGCGAGAGTTGGGTATGTCAGAAAGAGTATGAAAGTAGGATAAATGCGGTCGAAATGAGAGCACTACGGAAAATCTGTGGTGTAACTGCGCTGACCGCATTCGCAATAGTGAGATCCGAGAAAGAGTGGGATTGAAAGAATGTGTTGGTGTTAAAATGTGAAAGGGCATGCTCCGCTGGTTCGGTCATGTGGAAAGAATGACAGATGAAAGGTTGACAAAGCAGATATACAATGCGAATGTGGATGGATATAGGTACCCGGAGAGACCAAGGCAGACATTTCACGATCAGATCAATCGGATACCATCTGAGGGTGATGTCAAGAGTCTCCGAAACCGGCGTGTTTGTATGAAAAGAGTAATGAATGTGAAGGAAGCAAGACAGGTTTGTCAGGATCGTGAGGTCTGGCACTCGATACTCCATGCCTATCCCGTAAGGGACTTGGCGTGAAGATACGTATGTAGAAGTGACAATTATATATGTTCATATAATGTTTTCGATCTCTAATGTATGTTTCGGTTACGAAGTGAAACCACTATGATTTCCACTTGCTGCGATATGAAGTGAATACTGCTAAAAATCAGATAGTAATTAATTATGAGAACCAGCTTTCGGTTATAAAATGACATGGTTATCTAGGAATACCATTTAGTTATTCTGCACAAACTGTACAAAACAAAAATGATGCATAATTATTATTACTACATCTGCCAACAGCGAGGCTCGGGTTTGATTACAAATACAGTCAATGAAAATTGAGATGTGTGCATATCTGGGTTTGGTGAATTTTAAAAATTTATTTTTGTATTTGTTATATCTTTGGCCATCCTCTCTTTTTGAAGGTACGTAAGATCCATAGTCAGGTTCCTCTGCTAGACACATCCTGTTTTTAAATATGGAATGTCACAGCAGCTTCAGAAATAACACATTTTTATGTTATATTTTAATACATATAAATATATATATATGGGTAATGGGAATTACAATATTTAGAAAATACAACTACGAATGATTAAAGCAACTGAAAGTTTGGTTAACGATAACCCTTTTTGAAATGGTTAATGTAGTGGAAATGGCTGCGAAATTGTTTGAGTAGAAAATAAACATGAGAAAGCCGTTGATGTGAGGGTTGTTCAAAACAAATTAATTCTGCATAAGTGGGTAAATTTTGCTCTTATTTAATTATTAAATTTTTATAATAAATAAAAACTAACTATTTTATAGAACGACCTAATACTTCGAAATACCGAATTTCACATAAATCTTATTCAGATGAAAAATTAACTAAACAGATATACAATGCGAGCTCAAATTAATAAGATTTGAAAAAATAATCGCGTTAATACATCCAAGGGCGTCGTGTTTGCATGAAAATAGTACTTAATGAATGTAGAGGTAGTTAGGCAGGTCTGAAATGATCGTGACATATGACATTCGACACTCACTGCCAAGTGGCTTGGCTTAATGATATGTATATAGAAGAGTATGTCTTAGTAGTAGATTTTTATTACACATAAAGGCAAACAAGTTGACGGATTTTCGATTGCAAATACACGTCTATGAATAGCAAAGATACTAATAGTACGTTATCCTATTGAACACAGGATTTTAATTTTTTTAAACATTGAAGGTTTCTCAGAAGTGTTTCTTAGCTACCTTATTATTCGGGCCGGAACACTGCAATGACAAACACCGATATTATGACAGAAGTTCAATGCTCGCTTGCTAGGTGTGCCTGAAATTATTTGGATATTGGTGGTGTCCGCGTTTTTTAGCAGAGCCGCGCGCGAGCATAAAGCTTTTGGCAAAACGCTTTTCACGCATGCGCTACTTATTCCTGCAACTTTTGGCAGAGAGAAACGATATATTTTACTGCTATCGAAGTAAATTCGCGAATATTACCTTGTGTATAGTGACTTTATTTGTTTTAATCAAAGAAAGATAAGTTCTTATAAAAAAAAACTACCATGCGATCGAATTATGTTTATTCCGTAGACATGTATTTAAGAACATGAACATCCAAAAATCTATTAAGTTTTAAGGTTCTGAAAGAGTAAAAGCTTTTATCACGCCTTTAACTTATAGGGTTATCATTTGCAAGTTACGTAGACGGTGGCTACAAATACCTTGTAGACTCTCGTAGAGATTGGCTACGGAAAAACGTCAGACGCTACAATTTACAGAGTATAAGCCCCTATTATCAAACTCAAACTACTTTCGGTGTTTGTGTTTCTCTTACGTTCATATTTACAAATGCCATTGAATTATACTCTACAAAGATTTTCTTCATAATGAATATTAATTAGCTTTGAAATCAAATGTTATTTACGCAAGAGGCTTACCTATCACTAGCTTGTGATGGGCTTGTCACGAACCTTTGTCAAATTACTACATTTGAAAATATCTTTGTCTATACGCTTTTGCTATTTTAGTTCAGGCAAATTAGTCAAAAAGGAAAAGAATCTCAAAGTGAGGGCTTAAGCTGTAAGCTTAAAATTAAAAATTAAAATTTGCAATAACTAAAAAACCTTTTTTTTTTACTTTATTTCAATGTTACAAAACAAAAAATGTATAAAATGGCGTTTTTTACCAAAAACAAAAATTTTAAATGTGATTTTGTTCTTTTTCAATAGTTAGGAAGTAATAACAAAGACAACATTTAAAGTACTATCCTTACACACAGCATAATTAGAAGAGTGAGTGTAAATATAATTAAATTTAAAAAATCGCTTACACAAAAAAAAAATCAAAAGATGGTAAAAAACTACAAATTTCTTTCTCTTCAACCGCTATTGTCACTCTTTAGAGTGAGCACTGCGCCAACCATTTCATCAATCAATCCATAATTCCAAATCAATAATTTATCAAAATAGACCTCTATTTCAAAAACGGTTAAAAATACGAGTATAAAAAAGTAAGCAACAGCTGTAGAAAGCTTCGTCCTCTATAATATAAAAAATAAGTAAAATTAGCAAAACGGCAAAAAAAAAATTAAATCTGTAATACATGTGTAAAAAAGTTATTTTAACTTTTAATCTTTGACTGTGGTCTGTTGTCATAGTTACTTTACAATAAGATAAGCTTTAGAGAGTCAAAATTGAGTTATTTACAAGTTTATAATCGCCTCTGTGGTCTAGCGGTCCGGGTGTTGGACTTGACTACATGAGGTCCCGGGTTCGAATCCCGGGTCGGCCAACAAAAAGAAAAATTGGATTTTTCCAATTTTCTAATAAAAAAAAATGTTGGTCGGGATTGGAAATGTGCCCGGTTGACGATAGGCTTGCCACCTATCACATTGTGGGACTTAGTGTCTTCGGCTAGTCGTGGGTGCCTTGGTTGTACCTCTGCCTACCTCTTCGGGGATATGGGCGTGAAGATACTTTATAGCCGACTCACTCATTCTGATGTAAAATTTGGTTTTCTGGATTCTCCCTGAATTATCTGGATTGAGTATTGATTTCATATTTTTCTTTACAATGCAATGCAAACCAATTGTTAAGAATTGGTCTTAGGAGTGATCGTATGGTCAACTCGTGTGGTCAAATCGTGTGGTCAAATCGTGTGGTCAAATCGTGTGGTCAAATCGTGTGGTCGTTGTGGGGCCGCCTGATTGTAGTGCAGCGTATCAGACACCATTGATTTTTATATTCTACTAGCGGCCCCCCCAGCTTCGCACTGTAATAAAATATACATAATATAAACCTTCCTCTTCAATCACTTTATCTATTTAAACCGCAACCGCATCAAAATCCGTAGCGTAGTTTTAAAGATTTAAGTATATAAAGGGACATAGGGACAGAGGAAGCGACTTTGTTTTCTACTATATATTGATTTTTTTCACGAAATTTTATTACTTTCAGAAAAAGTTGCGAGAGTTATGTTTATTTTTTATGTTTACATAAGTTTTGTTTGCATCCAATTTAGAGGTTAACTTGAGTATATTACCATTAGTCTTTGCTGCAGTAAATGCAGGGATGTGCTGCGCTCTCGTGGTCATTGTTTCATTTGAAATCGTCAACCGTGTTTATTATTCTAGCTTAGAAGCGTTAATTTTCTTCGTTCTTTATGTTTAGCTATATCCAACAGTTAGTGCATTTATTACACAAAATAAATTTAATAACGTCAATTCTTGATATTTACGTATTATGGTTTGGATCATAGCCACATAAACTACGCTACACAAAAGACTGACTCAGATTGGCAACAGTATGTCACCACATAATTAGTAATGGTACAAGCCATTACCCAATCTTGAAATTTAGGTTATACTTCTAACCATAAGGAAAACTTGTCCTGCAAAAGAAATTCCATGACAAGTTTTTGTCATCATATTTTTAAACAAAGAAACTTCTGCACTGTTTTACTATTACTTGTAATTTATTATTTTAAACTTAATTTTAAGGTTTAGCCCTGATGATGCTGTATAAGCGAAACCGGTAGGCTATTTACAAAATAATAAATTATAAGTGATACGTAAAACAGTAAAAGTGTTTCTTTGTTTAAAAATATGAATATTTGGAAGTTTTCCCAAGCGCCGACGATGGAATATATCAAATATATTGTTTATATAAATAGTATATGAAAAAAACAAAACGTGGCCAAAGCTGTTAGTAAGAACTGGTATGTTTGTATGATTTTCTAGAAAAAGCTTTGACTTAGTGATAAATACGAAACTTGAAATTAATTATTATTCCATCATTTGAGCATTTTAATAAAACCCTTATTTGCATTTTGTGCACACCATTAAACGAAAGTGTCGGATAATTTTATCTTGCGAGAATTTATGTTTGACGAGATAATTTATTCAAAGAACGAGATGCTAATCAAAAACTTTGTCTTTTCATTTCAATGGATAGCGCACACTTTTAACAGAAGGAGCGTGTCGGACATTACGAAACACACTCAGGCGAATTTTTGCTACTGATTAGGTACCTACGCAAATGTCGATGTATATCAATATGTACGTAAATGTTGCAGATGCACGCATTGACAACTCCAAAAAACAACTTTCTTTTCCCGTCTAGTAATTGAAGATGAGGTCACACAAAAATCATAAAAAGTAAACATAAACATGGAATTTATTTCGGTGAATATCACCAACTTTTTTCTAATCTCACAGCCCCTTTCAATAAAAATTTGGAAATTTCTATATACCAGTTTTGCCTTATCTGGGATTAAACCACATAAAGTTAAGTCCAACACCTGACCGATGACGATGACCCAGAGTCGATGATGGTGTTCTTGGTACTAAAAACATACATAATTTAATACTTTTTCATGCGAGTAGGTATTATAATTGTTACGTTTGGACGAAAAACACTACCAATTAACACTCGGTGTAAGTTCCGTTTAGGTTAGTAGTAAAATTAATGTTTATAAATTAATAAATAATCTATTCAGGATTTTTCGAAATGACTGATAAGTAAGCTGATTTTATTTAAATTTAAGTTGGCCGTTGTTTATAAAATAATTTAATCAATAATTCAATAATATTATTTTTATTTGGGCAAAATCACAGCTAGTTATTTATACATTTAGCAAATTACAATAAAAAAAGGATTTAAAATCATCTCATTCAAGCCATAATCGATCAACTTTGATTGTCAACACATCGGACGGGTGATAGCGGGATGAGACGGACTACGTAGGCACAGCTGAAGCCTGCATCGGGGACTGACCACGCGGTGCTGCCCAAAGATCTGACGTGTTGCGGCCCGGCATAGTGTGCATGCTCCATGCAAATTGTATGTAAGCGATTTAATGTGATCATTGCACTGCAATGCCACCCGATGCGGCCGCCCAAATGTGCGTCATCTTTAAGGTTTCGGCGACGAGTGAATTCGATAAACGCACTTATAAAACTTCGTAATTGTAACGTATTTTAATCAAACATTTTGTATTTTTCACAAAATAGCATTTAAATATTTTACCGTATCGGTTATGTCAAATGGTGTATTTTTGACAAAATCGTGGATAATTAATACGATTACATAATCCCCCCCCCGCGCATCCATCTATGGACATATCAACGGTGTAACGAGCGTAAATTGTATTTTATGCAATCGTGAAATTCAGTTTCAATTTGCTACGGTCGGCTTCTCAAGTCAAATTTACACGTCGTAGTTTATCCTATTAATATTATAAATGCGAAAGTTTGTATGGATGTTTGTTACTCTTTCACGCTCGAATGGCTGAACGGATTTGTCTGAAATTTGGAAGACAGATAGATTGTGACCTGGATTAACATATAGGCTATTTTAAATCCCGATCGCACACCGGGTTTCTGTGAAAACGCGGGCGAAGCCGCAGGTAGCAGCTAGTTAGTTAATATATTAAGATGTATAATATATAAGTGTGGTACCAACATTCGGTAGGGATTCCCAAAAGGTTTACATGCTACCCTACACCCAAACAACACAAATACTATTATTTTCGAAAGTGAAAAGCAATATAGACGGATTTCCTAATTGTAAAAAAATATACTCAACGCTGGCAATCAACATCCAAGATGGTAATGAACGTATTGCTTAAGGCATACATGTTAACCCAATAAATAGTTCTATCGGCTTACCGTCCTCCAAACTGGAACACGATAATAGTGAGCACTAACGGCAGGAAAAGTCAAGGTATAGTATTGTACTACTTCGAACGAGTTGTCCCAAGACTGTACCATCTACATAATATAATCCACCCATCTAAATTATGAGATAACTCCATGATCAGGCGATGGGATCCTCACATACCTACATCTAAAAAGCAATAATAATTATACACCACAATTCATCTGCTCAATTAAAATTCAAATGCATTGTTGAGACCTCGAGTGGAAGGAGGACGGAAAACATTAACAATTTCGAACTTGAAGCATTCTTGTATCTAGGACATAACGGGAAAATAGCCCTTATAGCTTTAGAAATAAACGTTAGGGTGTAGAAGTGCTCATTACAAAAGCTAGGTATCGGTATACTTGCTACAGCGCATGCGTACAGACCTTTCCACACGTCAGTGAAATATCGGACGCCTGATCAGGCGCGCGCCCGCCGCCCAGCGGCCTCAGGCCCTAATGTAATAATTCAAAAAGTAAACGTTATGCGTATCAGTAAAATTAACATAAGTTAGACAATTGTGAATGTGTATATTTTTTTGAATTTTTAATACAGTGGTATGGCGTGTTTACTAAATGTGACTGAAAACTGCGACCCTTAATTTCTGAAACAGGTTCGTGGATCAAACGACTTTGTTGCGTGTTTTATTTATTTAAATGCATTGCTACCATAAGTCGGTCAGATGTTATCATCCAACGTTGCGTAAATTATGTGAACTATTGTTTTAATCTGTATATTTAAAGGCAAAATTAATGTATTATCGTAATCTTTGTATCGCATGACTAAGTTTTATAATTACACATTTATTTTTTAATTACTGTATATTTGAGTAGCACATGTCATGACCCATACGTCTGCTAATTAAACAATTCGCTAAAGCCCGCTGAAGTTGTAAAAACCGCGACGTTGGCAACACAATAGCCATTATTAAAAAAAAGGTAATTTAAAATGCAAGATTATCGTTATACCAGGCAGTAGCGTCCTATGAAAACTCGTTCATTTCGCACGACCGCTAGCTTACCTCTTTGGTGACTAAATAAGTCAATGCTTGCCATTGTCGTACTCCTATTTTAGAGAATTGAGTAGACGGTAAAGTACAGTTACACCAAATGACTTAGCCTCTCAGACCTAAGTTGTCACCGCCTATAAGCGGTGAAATTTCATACCACCAGGAAGTCCTGCTTCTTTGCCTTTATATAATACTAGCTGCTACCTGCGGCTTTGCCCGCGTTTTCACAGAAACCCGGTGTGCGATCAGGATTAAAAATAGCCTATATGTTAATCCAGGCCACAATCTATCTGTCTTCTAAATTTCAGACAAATCCGTTCAGCCATTCGAGCGTGAAAGAGTAACAAACATCCATTCATACATACTTACAAACTTTCGCATTTATAATAGTAATAGGATTAGATACCTTTTATTTATTAAGTTGCTATTTTTTGTTCTAGTTTCGTATTTCAAAGCTAGATTTAAGTTTAATGCTGCGCTCAAGCTTTAAGACCTTGAAATAAAGAAAATTACGACCAACATTTACGAGTTGCACTGGAACAGTAAAGTTAGGTTCGAGGCCAGTCTTTCTATATTTCGGTTTGTGATATTTGTATTAAAAATACATATATTATACATGTATCGTGCAAAAATATTTTGCCCACTTTGGCGTTAGACTGTTTAATGTAATTTGTCCAAATATGTTTGTTTATTTGTATGATGTTGCTAACGTAATATCAGTGCTTCCTACTGTCGTGTTTCCTTTCTAACTTCAGACCCGTAGACCTATCAACCTATAGTGATATATCTGTAACAATATAAGGTTCGCCTTTATGGTTTCTAAAGGACGTATACAGAGACGCTGTCTCTTATCATCAAGAGAGTCGCCTGCTTGTTCTCTACTTTATAGGATAACTAGCTGCTACCTGCGGCTTCACCCGCGTTTTCACAGAAACCCGGTGTGCGATCGGGATTTAAAATAGCCTATATGTTAATCCAGGTCACAATCTATCTGTCTTCCAAATTTCAGACAAATCCGTTCAGCCATTCGAGCGTGAAAGAGTAACAAACATCCATACATACATACTTACAAACTTTCGCATTTATAATATTAATAGGATTAAGTGCAGTAAAACTGCAAAAACTGACTACATCTATTTTATTGGATATCACCATTTGATGATTGACTATCATTCGGAAGTAGAATTTCCAGAAAAAAGAACAGAATGGTTCCGAAATGGTCCCACAAAAAATTTATTAATATCCTACTTCTAGTTTTTGAGTTATACTATTAAGCACAGCTCAAATAATGAAAATATCGGTTGGATATTGGCCGAGTCGGTTAAAAATAAAATGTCCTGAATTACATTTAA
>NJDC01042063.1:0-13470 GCA_002245475.1 Calephelis virginiensis | reverse complement strand
CGGACCGCTAGACCACAGAGGCGATGATAAATTACTTAATTTTTTGTTTACCCTGTTTAGAATAAACCACCAGCCTCTCTGCGTGACAGCTCGTAAAAAGCGAGCATATTGTATTAATTGGTGATTACAAAGAGACCACTGGTGGTAGAGTACTGTGCAGCAACTTACTCGGGTAGGGATCTACCGCCTTAATTATACTTGCCGCCATAATAAAAGTGTTACGTTCTGATCTAGAGGGTACGGTAGCTTGTAGATTTGCACAGTAGTTTTAAATAGCTCTGTCACAAGACCCCGATGCACCTTTCATTCCCCGTGTATCAATCCCCGTGTCGGTCCAGGTTCCTTTGCAGAATAGACCATCTACCTTCCTGCCAGGCAGCTCGTAAAAGGCGAGCATATGCTCACCGTCACTAACACCTTAACATCTGTCTAGGTGGTAATATGTATTTTCAAATTTCTAATAAAAATATTGTGGGAAGTAGTGACTTTGGCTAGTAGTGAGTGGCCTGGATGTTGCCTTCGTCTATCTTTTCGGGGATACGGGCGTGAAGTCACTAATCAAAGATAGTCGCAATTTTTTTAAATCACATTGCTTGTGTATGGATATAATAAACAGCAATTCGGAAAGTGTTAAGTAATAATTTGTCAGAAACAGGTCACAACAGAGATTAACAAATACGCTTATATCTAACAAGTTTTTGGCAGGTTTGGTAGAGACAACAGATTGGTAGAGCTAGCTATATGTGATGTCAACACGGAGGTATTTCGTTTTTCTTTTGGTTTCATTTTTTTTTATTTATTTATTTTACACTTTGTTGTACACGTAATAGAGATCAAAAGCGATAATACGGTACAAGAGGCTTATCTCTAACAAGAGATATCTTATAGCTAACCCAAGATAAAGAAAAAACAATTTAAAAAAGTTAAAGGTATAAACTACTCTACACAAATATTTGATTAAAACTAATATAAATATATTATAGCAGTTAAGTTAAAACAAACAGTGTTACCATTATAAAGTTCAGCACATGATATGTCTATTCTAGTTCGCCTCGGTAGTCTAGCGGTTCAGATGTTGGACTTGACTGCATGAGGTCCCGGATTCGAATCCCGGGTCGGGCAACAAAATTAAAATTTGGTTTTTCCAATTTTCTAATTAAAAAAATGTTGCTCGGGATTGGATATGTGCTCTGTTGACGATAGACTTGCCACCTATCACATTGCGGGACTTAGTGTCTTCGGCTCGTCGTGGGTGCCTGGTTGAGCCTCTGCCTACAACGTCGGGGATATGGGCGTGAATAAGATACTAATTCAAATATAATAAAAAATATTTTCTAATTTTATTTATTTCATTGATTTCGCATGTTTTTTTTTGTGATTACCAGCAAGCAACTATTGTGCAATTAGTTCTTTGTTATGTTTTTTACGCGCTGAGCATATTATTATAATGAATGCTGTTATCGGGCTTACCAGATAAATAAATAGCATAAAAAATAAGAGAAAGCTACATATTTTTTTGATAATGTTATAGTTCATTATATTAAATTTGACCGCCTCCATGGTCGAGGCAAAGGGTGGTTTCCCGACGAGTGTGATGAACATTTAGGCGTTGGCATTTCCGGGTCCGTGTGTTTTTTAAATTTATTTTGTTACCTTTTAATGTATTTCTACGTATAAGTATCGTTGAGTAACATCCATAACACAAGCAAATCGTTTGCTTAATTAAGATTCAATTTGTGTAACAAAGGATATAATTGTTTTGATATGAAAACAAAATCAAATATATGCAAAAAACGGAATATTAATTTATTTTTTAATTTCTGTGATTTTATTTTTGCGTTTATAAAACGTTTTTTTACATTTAAAAAAATATCCTACTGAGCAGCTCTGTAGAAGTTATTGAGTTATATAACATTTCGCCCGTATTGAAGTATTAAAGTACTATGGGTAGTACTTATGTACTAAATTGATAAAAGTCAGCTATACAGCAAATGTGCGACTTACACTCTTCAAACTGTCTATGAAGCCACAACGGACGTTCACAATGCTTCGTGATATACAACACTCTGAAACAGTTATCACCAGGTGGGAAATTATTGTGAAAAAACACTATTATCATGTATGATCCGAATACTTGAGACCCGACGCCTTTAGTGCCATCAGTAGAATGAATTATGACATAACATAACATAAAAAGAACATTAAATAACATAAACTGCATCGACCAACAGCGAGGCTCGGGTTCGATTCCCGACGGGGGCAGGCATTTGTGTGATGAACATTTAGATGTCCGGGTCTGGGTGTTTATTAAATTTATTCTGATATCTATTTAAATATTTCCATGTATTAGAATCGTTGACTAACACCCATAATACAAGTAGATAATTTGCTTACTTTGGGGTTAGATTCAATTTGTGTGAGTTGTCGTGGGATGTTTAATATTTAATTTATTTAATTTAACATGAGATATAAGACAGAACAGACAGGACAGACAAGAAAAAAATGAGAAAATTTCCTCCTTCTTCAGAAAACTGAAAATGATCAAAGATTAATTAAATAATAACTTGAGTAATTAAGGGTTACAATAATTAATTATACCTCAATGTTGGGAACGAGTCGATCAATCTTCGAGTACTGGTGATTAAACAATGTAATTTTCCTGGTTTTAACACTTTCAGTACATTTGTACGAAGTTTCATAGACTTTTTATGATGACTCAAGTAACACATTTTTCATTTCTACAGCCGCTATAATATGTCTAGAAACATATTTAATTGTGAAATTATACAATTTAATAAGTAATAATTAATTTAATATGTAATATATATAAATATGTGTAATAGTATTATATATCAAATATGTTGTTCACATGGACAAAGACTTACGCGCGTGATCCAAGATCCCGGCCAAGCTTGAAACTGATATAAATCGATTAAAACTTACATAAGAGTCGGAATCAAATACTAAAGAAATGAAACAATGGACTGTTTAAATGTTGTCTTTCCTTATTTACATGTAATACATTTGAAAATGACAATATCTGCAGGTACTGTATTCAATATCAAAACGAGTGTGATTATCGACAGCTAAAATAAACCAGTACCCTGGATTAGCGCATATAACTCACTTCAAAGATTACTGTGGCAGGATTAAATACACCTATGTGATGTTAGACCTTAGAATTATACGTATGCTAACGGCTTTTGTCCGCGTATTACGACCATTTTCAATAAACTACCTACAATAGTTAGAGAAAAGCTTACTATCGTTTTATTGTTAGCATATTTTTTGTTTTATTAATTGACAGACATCTTTAATAACCATTTAAATAGTTTCTAAAATCATGGCGAAATCGATTAACACACATAAACAAAATATTTTAGTCATATTTATCACATCTTTATTTTTCCGAAAACTGTAAAAAGATTATGACTGTGAAACATAGACTATTCTTGCCTTCTTCTTACTTCTTTCCTTGGCAAGGCCTCTAGTTCACCTCCACCATTGGTGGTAGAGACATAGACAACTGAAGGTAGGATACTTTGCAGCTACTCGCCCAGGGTAGGGATCCACCGCCTTACCTAATCCTGCCGCTATAATGACAGTGGCTAGTTCCGGTCCAGAGGGTAGGGTAGCCGGTAAACTTTTCACAATAATTGGGTTAACAGCTCGGTCACAACACAACGCCGTACTTTTATTACTGGACGATAATCTCTTACCGTCAGGCGAACTTGTGCTTGTTTGTGACAGTGAATGTATTAATTGTAGTAAGTTGATTATTGTGGTTGTTATATATGTGTATGTTTTCATAATATTTCAACACTTTAAAAAATTATTCGTTTTTTTAATGTATAAGTTTTTAATTTTTTATATTCGTTTGACTGCACTTGACTGCACTAGTTAAGGATTTAACAATATATTTTTCTAATTTATCTAAGGGTGGTCCAAATCAATGAAAGTAAAATTTATAAATAAATTGGGCAACTGGGACCATCTTAAATTGGATAGTATCTAATGTTGTAAATGTTGGTGCGCGACAAATTGTATTCACTCATTCATTGTCAAAAAAAACGTGTAAATTATAGCATAGGTTTCGCTATTGGCCGATTAGGCCTAACACATTGGCTACAGGAAAACAGCTCACCAATAACTTCAATGGTATCTATGGTCGAGGTTGCCGCTTACCATCAAGTGACCGGTATCAACGTTCGCTGTCTCATTTAGAAAAAATAAATGTTTCGTCAAAATCGGTGTAACAAATGGATAGACACTTTATTTCAAAAACAATAATTTGCTTCGCTAGTGTTAGGAAAGATTACTAGTCCCACCAAGGTTATTTCAGGAATTCAAATCGATGTCAGGTGTCTATTTCTGAAATATTTAATAAAAAATATGCTTTGAGTATTTCTACAAGTTTATGCGAAGAAATACAACGACATTTTTTGGGAAAAATGAAAACATCGGCAGCACTCTTACCTATTGTTTGTATTTTATTAGGGTCGGCAGTTTGTTAGGGAGAAATGGCCATGTTTCTTATCCCCGTACACATACTGTGTCAGCAATATGCTGAGCATTTTACGTACCGCCATTGTAATCGGAGCTTAAACAAATTTCGAGTTCGATAAGGAGTTTGAATCTTTACAAAAAATGTATCTATGGATATATCAGTAGGTAGGTGTATCAGTTATGATAGAGTATGGATATACATATCTATATTATGTAAAAAATGTGCTATGGTTGATGTTGGGGAACAAATAGGGATTAATTAACTTTAAAAATACTGAACCGATACTGATGAAATTTCGAAGATTTTGTTGTTTAGTGCAACTAGAAAGACACATTTTTACCTTAATCTCTTAGTGGGTTAATTAAAACAGAAGCTAAAGAGTCCTTCGTGTTGTCCCGGGTCTCCTGTATAAAACAAACCATAATATGCCGTCCTGCCTTGCCTGCCTGCTTGTAAAAGACGAGCAAAAGTAACACAACTTGCTCTGCTAGAAATCCAACGCGTTACCTGTTCCTACCACCATAATAACAGTGTCATGTTCCGGTCCGGTAGGGTTTCTTTGAACGTTAGGCCTAAGAACCCGGACACAGAATAGCAACTATAATAATAATGTGCACCTATAATGGTATGAATTTCATATAAATCTAGGTTCAGGAAAACAGACATTTAACTGTTCTTTACACAAATGTCTGCCTCCGTCAGGAATCAAACTCTAGCCTCGCGGGTAGCAGTGGAGCAAGGCGTATACGTTAATACGTTAACTCCTAGAGCAGCCTTTCCCAAAGTGGGCGATAACGCCCCCTTGTGGGCGCTGGAAGCCTAGAGGGGGCGGTATAAATCTTAAAAAACATGTTTTTTTTAAACTAGGCGCAACAAATATGTGATTGAGGTTATTGACAAGAAAAAAACGAGGGGGGGGGGCGCTACAAAACAACTGATTTTCAAAGTGGGCGTTACATGAAATAAGTTTGGGAACCTCTGTCCTAGAGCGACAAAAAACTTAACATAATAACTCCCGAATAACTGGACCAATTTATTATAAATTTAATTATAAAAACATTAATTATACAATTAATTATAAAAACTTACCAGAATTATTACGGCCCTGTACCACGCAGCGCGCGCATCACATAAATATGTACTAACACTTATAATTAATTACACTTAATTTTTTAATCAATTATAATTAAGTACAAGGCAAATTTAATTTTTATTTTTTGCAGCTAAACTAAAGCAGATAACAAAAAAATGAAGAGAAACTTTTTTGTTTAGAATTTTTTTCTCTACAACTTTTACTTGAAACTTTTTTTTATAAAAAAAGGCATTTTTCAACCCTTTTTTATTTTTTCATCCCTTTCCCTTTAAATCAAAATTTATTTCATAATATCATTATTAAAGTATGAATTAACACATTTTTACTCATTGCGCCCAAACTGGTCAGATCATGGTTTTATTTAATTTTTTACTGGACTATATGCAGGTTTATGCTAGCGCCATTTTTGTAGACTTTGTTGTGTGAAAATATTTGGATAAAACTGACAGCAACATTTCGAGCTTCCATTCGACGATTTTAAGAACATAAAAGATATGTTTATTGAGCACGAACTTAACTTATGTACGGCCACGTTTTACGTAGACAGGCTACGTAGGTTAAATATGTTAACGTCGTTAAAGAGGCCGACCCGATAAGGTCGTGGGACAGGTCATGAATGCCAATGGACTCGTGCTGAAGATGCCCAAGACCGCACAATGTAAAAAAAAATAATTCGGGATACGGATACTGAGTTCACGTCCAAACGTGAAGAATAACCGAAATTAACGCCCAGATAATGACGAAGTTATCGTAAAAATCTATGTCGCAGTGGGTTGCGCCTGGCACAGATATCTTTCGAGTTCTGTTGTTCTATTATTCAGTTTTTTTTTTGGAAATTTTTGATCTTGTCCGTATATTTTACAACTTCTAAAAAACAAGTAGAAAAATGTGTTCTGTTATGTCCGAACAGACTTTTATTGGTAAAAACGTATTTTTCCAATGAAACTTCTATTTTTTTATTTTTAATAATGCATGGTAAAAATAAGGCTAAATCATACTTATATGCAACCTTGTTCATTAACTTTATCTTGACTCTAGAAATAAGGGTCTACTCCCTTATAAAAAAATGCACGTTTTATAAACTATGCAAGTCAGGTGTACCACTTTCTATCTTTTGCACTGAATTGAATAAGACCATGCTCGTATACATAGCATTAAAATTTTGCAAGATATTTTATTGAATCAGGCGTTACTTTGCGGAAATCCATTATAAAAGATGTAAAATAAGCCTTTATTTTGCTAATTCCGCGTAAGCAGTGTAACCGTTGTGGCAAATAATCCTCCAAATGACACATAATGTGACAAGCCTAACTGACGTTCCCACCACTTCCTATAGTCGTGTGCTGATCGCGGAGGTGGGTGGTGGGAACGTCAGTTAGGCTTGTCACATTCTGTGTCGTTTGGAGGATTATTTGCCACAACGGTTTCACTGCTTACGCGGAATTAGCAAAATAAAGGCTTATTTTACATCTTTTGCAAGATATGTTCTTGTTGGAAACAAACATTAATCATATCTCGCAAAACATGACGCAAGATCGATCGGTATGGTCTAATTAGATTTAACCCAAGAAAATGATACCCCACTTGTCTAGCTTGTAAAATATTCAATTTTAAATATTACAAAAGAATATCCAAATTTGTGAAACAGAACGGGACAGTACCTTATTACGTAAATAAATAAATAACTCTGGTCAAGTCACACAAATTAAATCTGGGTTAGATTGTTAGATAAAGTAAACAAATCATATGCTTGTGTCATGAGTAATAGTCAACGATACTAATGCATAGAAACACATAAATTGATACCTGAATAAATCTTATCAACACCTAGAAATGCAGAAGTTTAAATATTAGTTGTACATTTATCTACCCCGTCGGGATTTAAGCCTGAGCCTCGCAGTTAGGCGGTAGAGCTAGACGTGTACGCTAGCCCCTTGACCATTGTCATTATAGAGGCAGAAATAAGTAACGAGATGGATTTTTACTCGGGCGAATTTCTGCACATGAGTGCTCGGGATGGTAATGAGCCATGTAACCAATGCTCGCCTCGTATGAGCTGAGCAAGAAGCCAGATGGCCTGTCCTATACAGAGGATCTGGACCAACATGTGGAAAAGAAGCTAAAGTCCTACTTTGCCTGTTTAAAAGAATATAGAAATCTAATTTAGAAAAACAGCACTTATGTGTACGTGAAACAATCACTTAATATCTGTTTACGATAGTTGTGTGGACGATAGTGTACTCGTTCATAGTTTAGCACAGTTATAGAACTTATAGATGACAGGGAAATAGGTGCAAAAAGCAATAGTTTTATTTTTTAGCGTTTCTTAATTTTAAACAAAAAAAAATACACACACACTAGGTACCATGCATTTGGCACTAACACGTCCACCAATTAATATATTTTGCTAGTTTTAAAAGTCTATAGACATGATTGTACTATCTATCTAGTATACTAGGTAGCTATACTCACATTAATGAGAATAGTTATTTTGTATTTAGTCTTTACTAAATTTAAAATACAATTCAATATATTTTTAGTAGTCACGTTTTGGTCGCCTGTTAGTCGATAAACGTCATGTACAAATACATATGCTTTATTTAATCTAATACTACTGTATTATACTGAATAAAATTAACACAGTTAAACTTGTGAATTGTTTTTGGAAGAGGAAGCACACGAGCAAATGGTTCACCTGATAATAAAAATCACCACAGGCCACAAACAACTTCAATATAAAGTGTCCATAGTCGCGTTGCCGACCTTTTCGAAATGAGTAAGTTATTTTCTTGAATGTATTTAGGTCGTAACACCTTGGAAACGTCGCCGTCGGCAACTGGCTACAGAAAGGCGTGGTACGAGGCAAAATAAGTCAAGGGATCACAGAACCGACGACCTCCTACACACGTGGAACTTAAAATATATACAACGTGGAATATCAATTTAAATAATACCAGGACGCCGTCATACCAGAATGCAAATGCTTGAAATAAAAAATGTACAAAGTGATTTCGTCACGTAATTGATTATAAACAGCCAGCATTTCATACCGGAGTATTTATTTTTCGAGATTTACGTTAATTATTGCAAGAATGAACAGACAGACAACACTTCTTTTATCATTTATTTAAAAGTAGATTTCTGTACTAGAATATATTTATTTGATTCGCTTATTCCTGCTAAGCAACTGTCAAACTTCGAGCGTAATATAAATTGAAACAAATACTATCAAAATCATAACAGTCCGATATTCTTGATAATTGTGTGTTGAAAAAAGTTAAATGTCATTCATAAATTTAATATTTACATCTCACAATTATCTATTTTGGGACAGGGCTACGTATTGATAGCCTGATTCATGCCTATTGGAAATGCAGTAAGTTAGGGACATACTAATCAATAAATCTCTTTCTGGATTCGCCCTTCTCATTCCTGCTTAGTAACTTTCTAACTTCGAGCATAATATAATCAGTTTGAAACAAATGTTGCCACAGCAAATCGATAACAGCCCGGTAAGTTCGCGTGTTGTATGTATGTTAAATATAATATATATGACCTTAGCCTCTTTAATCGTCCCTACCAAGACTCCGCAAAGTTTAATTCTATGTGTATTACATTAGTTTTCTTGTTAAAAGGCTAGAATGAAATTCCATTATGGTGTATGTTTGTTTTATGACAATGTGGAATGATTTTATGTTTTGCCCTCGAGCTTTTTGATGTGGTCGAGTTTTATGATGGAAGATTTTGTGTTATTTATAGGTTTTACATAAATCTCAGACGTGTTTCAACAGAAATAACATTTTTGTTTTTACTGGCGGTTTAACGTGGCCGTCCTTACAGATTTTCTCTTAAATCTTCGTATATTGAAAAAAGGTAAGATTTCAAATGAGAGGGGAGAACATTGAGTTTAAATATATTGTATCTTATATGGTCTAATAGTCTGACGTAAGTTTTAATAACATCAGGTCTGGGGTTTGATTTCCATTCCGGGTAGTTAAAAAAGTGCTTTTTTCAATTTTCTCATGAAAAAAAAGAGGGTGCGTAGATTGGAACATTGCTCAGTGGGTGAAAGGTTAGCCACAAATTACAATGAGCGATTAAGTTGTACATTCGGCTTTTGTTTGTGTTTGTTTTGAAATGTTTGAACTCAGTATCCTCCCATCTCATTTATCATTCCACTCGATAGATATTCGAGCGAAAAAAACATGTAATTATCTATTTGTAAATATTCCATTAACTGATTTTGTATGCATAGTTAATTAACAAGAATCCGTAAGGTAGTTCAGACGCTGTGGGGGAACACATTAATGTAAATACGCAAATATGCTAATGTTGAGTATTAATATAAATTTTTATAATTATATTTTCATTGGTTTTTAAATTTATAATATACGTTATGTATATTTTAAGTGCATGTTGTCTTTTGCATAATTGTTTTACTTATTTAAGCATCTTCACAAAAAGTATTTCATGTTTTTTTTTTACTATAATATTGGAAGAAAAATAGGCAGGCAAACTTCCTAATGTCGATATACTTGTCGCATATAGACACAAGAGGCGATGAAAATAGTTGTGTGTTGGCAACATAAGGCTTGGCTATTAACGTTTTTGTCTATCTTCAATGACATATTCTGTGTTAAATAAAACTATCAATTATAGGTGGTCAAAGGATACATCTGTGCGCCAATCCCTGTTTGGACTGCCCATGGGAAAATTTTTCTGTTGAATAAATTAAGATTTTTGACTGAAACTCAAATAAAAAGCGTCAATTACTGTTAAGACATCTAGGATCGCATATAGCAATGTTGGCAACAGCCAGAAGAATTAAGAACTCAATACCGTTACTGAACACAAATAATTTTGTTAGATTGCTTAAAAATAAATTAAATAATTTTCGCTGTGAGAAAGTAAAGAATTTTCAAGAAAAGAGAAAACAGACAAGATTTTTTTCTCAGTATAATTAAAGAAGAGAATGTTTTTGCTGTTGCTGTGATTAGTCCGCCATTTGAAAAAGATAATGTTACAGAACATGTGGTCTAATGTATGTAAACAAAGAAACGTGACTACAAATACATAGGAGTCGTTTACGAGCCAATAATGTTTAATCTGGACACTAAAAAAGAGATTTTTGTTATCTTTATGGTGCAATAAACTGGACGCAGGCCACAGATTGGGACTGTTAACGTAAGCTGCAAATCATCGAGGCATGACGTCTCCAAAACATTGGGCTTATTAACCGAAAGTTCAATGTCTGGATGGTTTTTTTAATTTACCCAAAAGTTTAATGTCTGGATAGTTGTTTTAAATTAGTGCTCATTTCCTAGTCGGCGCTGAAAAGAATAACTGTGATATTTCTTGCTCGTTCTACAATTCATTCTTTTAGTAATTCTAGTAGTATGGTGTCAGTTTATTAATAATTTGGGCGATCTGTAAATGTTGTTTGCCCGTACAGTGAAAATTATTTTGAATTTTGTAGCCTTATGCATATGATAGCCTTATGATAGCCTTATGCACAAGTACTATCATTACTTTTGTGTCTTGAATTATTATTTCAGTTTCGTTTAATTCTAACAATTTTTTTTATTGCAAAATGAATAAACATATTTAATGCTTACTCATATCACATTGTACCTACTTTTAGTATGTGTCTTAAATGTATTTTGTCAAATTATTCACTCAGTTACTTTAAAACTTTTAAATGAGGGAGATGTGATTACTTTTAGAATTCAAATATGCCTGGATTGATTTACATTTTCTTTTCTTTATTTGAAACATGTGCCTACCACTTGGTTATATGTATGGCTTTCTTTCCACCCGCGTCCATTTAAATTTGTTTTCTTTGATATATTATCATACCTACTGTCTATAAATGAGTATTCCATTATACTTCGTTTAATATTTATTTATTTCAAATTCATGCACAATATTGTACAAATGTGGACTTAATGCTATATGGCATTCTCTACCAGTCAACCTAACTTTATTAGAAAAAATAATTAAATGGGGTGCAAAGAGAAAAAAAACAATAACTTTACATTTGCAAATACATTTCAACATAATTTTAGGTAGCATAATCAAATACATAAACAATACATATATACCAAGAAAAATACTTAGCATAGTACAAAATGTTACACGAAAAATACGTATTCTATAAATATAGTCATTCTACATACATAAATACAAATATTACAGTATTTACTTAAATATACATATATACACACATACATATATATACAAATACATATACATACGACACAAATATACATCTATATAAATACATACAAAAATTCAACAATAAATAATATCTGACAACACTACTGTGATAAATAATTGAAAAGGGAACGTTTGAGGTAAAACTTAGTTAAGCTATTTCTGATATCCACAGGAAGAATGTACCAAAAATGAACAGCTTGAAATGTGAAAGATTTGGATACAAAATCAGTACGACATAGTGGAACTTGAAGGATAGGATTATTTTTGGAACGCAGTTGCCGAAAATGGGTTAAGTGTTTGAATTGAAATTTAGATTTGAGATACTGCGGGGTATGAGGGTTGTAAAGTATATTAAATAAGGTACAAATCATTCTTAATTGTCTGCGTTGACGAATGGGAAGTCATTTGAGTTTTTTCCGATAAGATGAAACATGATCATATTTCCTTAAACCAAAGACGAAACGGATGCAGTTATTAAGCATACGCTCTAATCGGTCCGAAAGACATTTATTGAGGTCACTAAAACAAACATCGGCATAATCAATAATTGGAAGGACAAGTGTCTGTACTAGTAAAATTTTACTTGTGGTAGGCAAGAAATTTTTGTGGTGATATAGAGAGCGTAAGGCAACATTAACTTTACGGCACACTTCGGAAATATGTGGTGTCCAAGAGAAAGTCTTATCGATAAGAAGACCAAGATCTTTTATATGCGAATAAAATGGGATATCTACGTTGTTATAGACTATACGATCAATAGAACTCTAATCCAAGTTAACAATTCGCCGAGAACTACCAATAATTATTGCTTGGCATTTATTATGGTTAACTGATATACCATTCTGTTTGACCATTCAAATACATCATCAAAGTCTTTATTGATGCGCCGTATAGTATTATTGATTTCGGCAACATCTGAATGTGCATATATTTGCAGGTCATCAGCATACAGATGGTGAGAGCAACTCAAGCAATCAGTAATGAAATTAATAACTAAAGAAAATAGGAGGGGTGAAAGTATACCACCTTGTGGTACATATGAATAAAACTATTCTCGTACAGTTGAAGAGAGGCCAAGATATGCAAGAATCGCCATGAAGATGTCATGGTTAACGGTATTAAACGCATTTGAAAAGTCAATTAAAATTAAAATCGTACAAAATAATACACACTCTTTCACTTATAATATTTAACTTAGGTGCACAAAGGCTATCTTATCGCTTCAAAGCGATCTCTGCCAGACAACCTTATGTAAGGTAGATATATTTAATGTAATAGTATTATGTGTTATTACAAAGAGACGTAGCCAGAACGGATGTAAGAGTTTTGGTTGATGATGTAGTGCTGGAACAAGTGAATGAATATGTATATCTTGGTTGTGCTTTTAGCAGGGATGGAAGGTACACCGTGGATGTAGAGAGGAGAGTGAGTGCAGGGAATAGTGTGAATGGGGCGTTGGGTAGGCTATTCCAAAGCGAGGTTTTGAGTCAAAAAGCTAAACTCGCTTTGCATGATTCTGTGCTTATTCCAACGTTACTGTATGGGAGTGAGAGTTGGGTATGTCAGAAAGAGCATGAAAGTAGGATAAATGCGGTAACACTCGCTGACCGCATTCGTAACAGTGAGATCCGAGAAAGAGTGGGATTGAAAGAAA
>NJDC01041724.1:0-11038 GCA_002245475.1 Calephelis virginiensis | reverse complement strand
TATTAAATAATAAAAAAAAATAGAGACAGAGAAACATGAAAAAAAATAAACAAAAAGTAAAAAAAAATAGAAAAAAATAAAAAATAAGACAAATAAAAAATAAAATAGTGTCGTGACAACTTTTCGTAAGAATTTTTTTCCGTCCAGCCTCCTTTCACAACGCGCAATAAGGTGCAACGTGCTTATGCAGTATAGCCCACTTTATATTTTAACATTTACCCCATTCCCATGGGCAGCCTCAGAAAATTAAGTAAGCTACTCTCTATCTACCAGGCAAATTTTGTTACGATCGAGAGAATTGAATCTAACCCCAAAGTAAGCAAATTATATGCTTGTGTTATGGGTGTTAGTCAACGATACTAATATATAGAAATACATAAATAGATACCAGAATAAATTTAATAAACACCCAGACAAACGCCTGCCCCCTTTGGGAATCGAAACCCGAGCCTCGCGGTTAGTTAGTGTAGTTAGGTGTGTACGCTAGCCACTCGACCAACGAGACAGTTTTAGTCAGTATAATAATCAAATACCTTTAAATGAGCAATTCTTGTATTTCTTGTGTGTACATACCTATATATAATTGGAATCTCGGAATCGGCTCCAACAATTTTAATGAAATTTAGTATGTAGGGGGTTTCGGGGGCGATTAATCGATCTAGCTAGGAATAATTTTTAGAAAATGTCATTTTATTCGTGTTTAAACTGAAAAATACGACTATGACTGGCATCTATTGGCGAATAATAATTCTAAAATTAATAGAAGAATATACTTAATACTTACTTAAATCTAAATAAAATTATTTAATTTGCAATTTTCCGCCAAAAAAATATATGCGTATTTTTGCGTAACAAAACAGACAAAATAGTGCGCTAAGAATGAATTGGACTTACCGGAAGCTAAAACTCCCAAATACATCCAGCTCCACACAATACACACCACTAAACTGTTTTAGTAGCACCAACAATACACATACTACTAAAAACTCAACGTACGTTTCGCTTCGTAACCGAAGCATCATCAGGAGAATTCGACTGCACTCCACAAAGGTCCAGCAGATAATAATAATAATAATTCTTTTATATTTTGTAAGCAATAAAGTTGTTCCAACTGATGGCGTTGTTAAGTGACACGAAGTCAATGAGTGTTTGTTAAGAAATTTTATATTATTTTTGTAAAAAAAACGCTTATAAACTAATACACTTAAACATAAACCTCCTTTTTTATAATAACAAAAAGAAGGCGTTTAAGTAGTCCCAATTTAAACTGAAAATTACTACCGAATAAATTAATACCGAGCAAAGGTCGGTCATCCAGGTACTTAAGTATAAAGATGCTTATGTGCGGGATATAGTCTCATTTGTACTAAGTTGATACTATTTATACTAAGTTAAAAAATGTGAATAGTTTGAATCAAAGACTTTCAAAATAAAAAATAAATATTTAAAGGAAGAGTTTGAGGCACTCAGACATGATCTAGCTAGTAGGCATATGTAAATCTGGAAAGAACTTCGGCAAGAAAGGCATTTTAATTTTTCTGTCAATTTTCACTAACTTCAATTATCAAGTGTGAAAATTTGTGTGAATGTTAAGAAACTCTAGAATACTATATTTCTGTGATATCAGTAACTGACAATAAAGGCAAACTTTCAATTTTATTTTCAGGGCTCCCAACATGTAGGTAAAGGGCTGCACACGAGCGCAGTGAATGCCGACAAAAACGTATGTTTTGCACCACTATCGATCAGCACCCTGGTGAGACCACTAACAAAATCACTAATTGCTACCATCCATCAAAGCAACGAAACAAAATTACTTAAAATATTTATTCCTAGCTATCCTTGTAAATTATAGTGTAGAGTTTGTGTGAAAATTATAGTGAAAAAGGTAATTTTTTCTTTGAATTATAAAATTAAAATATAAGATATAATAATTAATGCTGCTACAAATATTACATTGATTTATTTAATATTATTATTTATTAGTAAATTCAATGTTTTTTTTTCCAATGATTCACAACAATAAGTCTTTAAATGTCTTTATAAAAAAAAATATTTTACAACCTTTATTTTAATAATTTTGTTTTATTGTTTTATATATTAAATAGTTAAAATATTATATAAATTATTTATGTGTTTGAAACAGCTATAAGCAACAATATGAACTTTTTTTTTGAACATGAGAAAGCACAATATTTTTTTTAATTACATGTGATTCTGTTAAAGTAGAAATAACAGAATAACATAATATCTAGGAACCTAATCGATTTAAATCAAATATGCACATTGTGTGCACTTGATCTGACTTTAAAGCTAGATAGCTTATGGCTAAACATATCGCGAGGCAAGCCATGGAGACCAGCTAGTATTTTTATAAATAAAATAAATGACTGGTCATGTGGCTTATCCAACAATCATATTATAATTATCAATAAAGATATATTTCTTTAAAATTTATGGAAAGAATATTGTATATTGATACAAAGTGTTTTAAGCAGTTGGAAAATATGTGATCTACTGATTCTTATTCACCACATTCGCAATGGCCGCGCCATTGCGAATGTGGTGAAGGCCCCATAGGCTTCAACACCTAACCTGTACAAGAAGACAGAAGAACAGGTATGACCTGACTGACTGCAGAGTAAGATTTCTTATATGCTTTATGAAACTAAAAAATTAAAACTGTCGGTTGTATGTGGGCATAGTATGAACTCTTGGTCCATGTAAATTCCAGACTGTTTAGTTCATTTGTAGCAAAAGATAAATAATCAGAATTACTTTTAACATAAATATATATAATGTTGAAAGTATTCTAGGCGACCAATGTAGATAATTTAGCATATTCATCCATGATTTTGTTGTCCGGCGAACAATCCAGGCCAGGATTACACTTAACTTATTATTATTACACCTATAAAGGAGTGCATTCACTCTAATGGTAAAAGGAAATTTAGAATGTGACTATCATCAATGAAATAAAGAGGCAGCTAAGAGGATCTGAAAATATTAAGATTTTGTTGAGTTTGTGTGATTCTTATATTCTAAAATCGCTAATAATTCCTCTGTATAAACTGAAGAAAAAAAGACTGACATTTGAAATTTAGGATAGCATGAAATTTCGGTAGGTGTTCAAACAGCTCCTCTAGGACTAAGAACTCACGGGGCGGTTTTTACCCGCGCACGCGGGCTGTCGAGGTGCTGCGGTTTTATTACAAAACTCACGAGACCGGTAATTTGTGTAGTCACAAAGCCGTCTCGGTTAAAATCAACGCCCGCAAACTTGTATGATTCTACCGGTGGGGACGACCGATGCCGCGGGAACCGCAGCCAACCGCGGGCTCTGCAGATATGAAACGCGTCGTGAAATGTGCTCTTACGTTTTTTTATATATAAATCTACATTCTACAGAATCCAGCGGGCGCGTAAAAACCGCTCCTTGAGTTGTTAGGCTTACACAGCTATCTGCATCCAGTTTTAATGCATCAGTATACATTAGCAATCAATCGCGTCTTTCGGAATAGCTAATGTTGTCAAAAACTGAATTAGCTTCAACAGTATCTTGGTTAATACCAAAATCCAAAATAATTTTTGGACGAGACTAATATACAAAGTGACAATATATGTTTTCAACTTCATAAAATTCGAATCCAAAGTTCAGACTACTTTCTAATTTCACCATTTCGATATTCATATAAGTTTCTAATTTTTTTATACAGTGATAAATAAAAAAATATTGTTTTAGCTTGTACAGTATTTGATTAACAAATCAGATTTTTCCTAAAAACTCTATTTTCTGTTCTCTATTGCTCTATTTTCTCATAATACAGTAAGCAACCGAAATATCTAGCCCCTTACAGTACTTTGGAATTGTACTTAGTATAGGGGGTGAGATATTTCGTTTACTTCCAGTAGGTACGTGTAAATAAACGGTTGTGACATTTGTGACAGAGAGGCGTATGTCTTTTGACATCTGGCAAGCATTTTGATTCATAGTAATTCAATTATTCTCCATTTGCTGTTTCCTACTTTTGCCCTCTCCGATGATGATAATGATGACTAGTTATAAAAACTTTTCTTTAATTTTCCAAGATCTGAAAGATCTAATTTTAAGCAAATCGTTTTTTACGTAGAAAGTCAGAGCGACTTTTACATTTGTAATAGAATTAGTTGAAAGTTGCTTTCCCACGGTAACTATGTATTTTTTTGTTGGAGTCCAAGTGCTTCCAGACTATAATCAATAACAGTACGCAATGCCATCTAGATTCGTTAGGCCATTTCGACGCGATTAAGTAAGAAATACTTAAAAGTTAGGAGTTGTCATTTTCTTAATATTAGTAAGATTTAGGTATGAATATTTGAGAGTTTCTGAATTATTTTGTGAAACCTTAGATCAGTGTTTTATATCCGACGTTAGACAACGGAAAGGAAGTCCAGATCTTGGGCTTAAGACTTTCAGGCCTAAACCAAATATACAAATCTAAAATGTATTTATTCATTTCGACCAAAATCTAATTCAAAATGCAATAAATGACGAATATTTACCGTAACCTCCCCACAAGGTTTTGAAGGAAAGTTCAGATCGCTGAAATGTTTACGAAGTTGATTAGTATTTAGAACCGCCATTACAATTATCCTTCTCATCGCATTTTAAATGGAGGGTTAGAAAAAATTATGCCTTCGATTATATTGGCATCAGCAAACACAACAACAAAAAATAACACTGTAATTACTATTAACTCAGTGCATCCGGTCTTATGTCGCATCGGATGTTTGGCGACCCTGCCTTAAGTCGAGACAGTTACTATGAGAGATGTAGTCTTATATAAGTATTTATTTTTATTATATTATTGTAAATCTATATATTTCAATAATGTTGCCCGGGATTGACTTGTGTATACGACTAGTCGTGGGTGCCCTGGTTGTGCCTTTGCCTATCCCTTCGCGGATATGGGCGTTAAGATACTTTTTTTTATTTCACATCCGAGGCAAAACCGAAAAAATGTTATAAGTTCGACGTGAGTACTTACTGGTCTATTTATGTGGCTGTGTTTTTTGTCTGTGATGTAGCGTCACAACAGACAGCCAAGAAAAAGCGCAATATTTACATTCTGACTACTCTGAGGAAAATATTTAAAAAAATAATAAACAGTTTGGTTTTACAAGGGGTACATCGACAGTCAATGTCGATGTGGAATTATTGGAGAAAATGTATGCATGTTGCGAGGATTCACAGGATGCATTTGGTGTGTCCTGTGGTTTGTCTGAGGCATCCAATCATGAAACCCATTGTAGACAAAATTACAGAACAAACCGTGACGGTAGGAATGGTGACGTATATAGTCATAGAAAAGTTTTTATTTTACATTTATTCCTTGTGTCACGGGAATCCCTCAAGTATACGGGGTAAAAATACCTAGTTCATAACGCTTTGGATATACGCACAATGTAGAGCGCCCGCCACCCAAGTCAATAGAAAGAAATACCGACGCGAGTATGTTGACAGCGCTCGTTGTGCCAGCTAAATTAGGGATGTTCATTTACAGCAGTAATTAACAGGGAAAGTGGGGTATGTACTTCACGGGGTATTATAACTATTGTTTATATTGTGCTTATGGCTGTTCTATTCGCAAATATTTCTTTTAGTTTATGTAGAACAAAATAATTATTTTTTGCCAATTTATTATTATAGATATTTGTTCCATGATTTGATCAGAGTCCACATGATACCCGGATGCAACGGAGTATGGTTATTTATTTTATGGAATGCATGCATTTACTCGTAGTAGGCAGTTTGTAAATGATAAGCATGAAAATGATCCCTCAGGAGGTTAATATGATAAATGTTCACAATAATAGCATGTTTTGTATGCATTTCCATGTGCAATGCAACTATATTTTGTGTTGTCCAAATGCATTGTTACTATATTATAACATTATGTTGTTTTATTCATTGTTCCTATGAATTAGTAGTTACAATTGTTTATGTACTGCATACATATGTATTACATAGAAATGTTCAAATCCTGTCTGGGGCGAAATTTTTTCTTTCTTTAAAATTTATAGAAAAGTATTCCACGTACTTTTTCAGAATATTTGATAAACTTTTGGACACAAACTGATCGAACCGAAAATCTTAGGGTTTGAAAAGTTCACTGTTTCCGAATTTTTTCGACAACGGCAACTCATGAACCAATCAACCGTGATCTTGACGTTCTTAATAAGTATTTTATTATATAAAAAACGATCCAAAAAGAAACGTTGAAGTTATGTTAAAAATTTTTTTTCGAAATTTATCGTTTTCGATAACTCTCGAACGAATCAACCGATTTTGACCAGATTGGTGGCAATCGACATGGTTATTTAAACTTAAGAGCTGATTAGTTTTTGGAATTAGTCGGGAAGCCATTTAGAAGTTATTCCAATAAAAACGACTACTTTTCGTCGTAAAATATGGAAAAATATAACCTGATAGTTTCAAAATATAACATTAGTATTCATACCTTAAAAAATTAATAAAAAAAACAGCATGAAAACGTCTTTCTACATGTATTTAAGTAAAAGTAAGTACCTTAAGTAAAATTCTAGTAATAGGGCGGACTTTTTCCGGTGCCCAGGGGCGGCATTGAGTTTAAATCCGGCCCTGGGTGTAGGTAATAATACTCTGATAAAAAAAAAAGAATTTGGTGTTTGAAGAAGCCAATTTTTTTAACTTTGACGTGACTGCACAAATTGCTTTCTGAACCTAAGATGTTTAGGTGTTAACAAAAAATTAGTGCGTTTAGTCAAATAATATGTAATATAAATATCCAGTATGAAATATTTTGCATTAAGTAAATACAGACAAAAACCAAAACAGCAACACAAACACTGGTTATCCGATCAAATTAGAATGACTACAAAAAAGCGGCGTTTTCATACATACTGGTGACCTTCTTAACTTAACTCATTAACCGATTTAAACTTAATAATACGAGTACACTGAAAGTCGAAAATTGTAACAAAAATAAAAACTTTATTTATTTAAAAAAAGTTATTAGTAAAAAGTAATCTAAATAATATTTTCAATATTATTAGTTATCTTCATTACTAATTAAATTAAATTAATTCAGCATATTATGCATATTGTATGTGAACGAACATACAGAACATTAGTAACATTTGTACAAAAAGTACATATTTTATAAACGTAAATTACATTGGTGTCTGTTTTTTTTTAAATGCCTAGTTGTGGGTGCCTCTGCCTACGTCTTCAGGGATATGGGCGTGACGATACTTACTTACATATTTTATATGTTATATAATTTCATTCGAAAATAATACATATCATCCTATCCTATCCTATTAATATCATAAATGCGTAATGTACGTATAAACATATGCGTAAAATATATCGTAATCGATACCAATCTCAATTTTTAAATGGAAAATGATCTGTTAATTTAAAATATACAAAGTACAAATAACTTACAAGAACGTTTTGTTTTTAAATATTTACACTTAAGATTTTTTTTAACACAATTAAGAAAATAAAATGTTAATAATCACACGTACAAGGTCTTTCATTTCATATAGTACAGAATGCATTTTTTAATTAGTTCTCTAAATTTAGTTATATAATTAATCACCAATCTGTATATGTAAGTATGACTGTGACTGTACCTGCAATAATACGTTCAATAAAGAAGGTCATTAGTATGTATGAAAACGTCGCTTTTTTGTAGTCATTCGAAATTGGTAGGATAAACAGTGTTTGTGTTGCTGTTTTGGTTTTTATTTATATTTACTTAATGCGAAATATTTCACACTGGATATTTATATTACATATTATTTGACTAAACGCACTATTTTTTTGTTAACACCTAAACATCTTAGGTTGAGACAGTAATTTGTGCAGTCACGTCCAAGTTGGAACGCCGTTTTTTTACTTTAATTCATATTATTCAAAAACGCATGTATGTATGCTTTTGAATTTTTTTATAGTAAATATACACGTTAAGAAGAACCGAATACAGTTTTCGGTGACCTTATAATTTTCTCATTTAGGCGCTACGATTTTTTTTTTGATTTTTGAAAAACAGCGATTACTTGAAAACTATAAATATTGTTTTAAATCTAATTTGTCACAAATACGCACAAATTAAGAGCTATTTGTGCGTGTTTATTCTACAGGCGCACATAAAAACATGTCCGTATTTTCTTCCAATTATTACAACGATATTCAACAATATTTACATTGTTGCATAATGAGTCTCGCCTAGACTTATTTAGGAGAGAAATATTTTTACAAACATTTGTGTCTATGGGAAGAATTGCAAATGCAATTTTTCTTCTGTCGTTTATAACTGAACAAGATTCGTTTGTGTTTGCGCTCCGGCCGAAAGTAATCAAAAAAAGTATGTAATGCGACCTGGCCAAAGCTACATGTTTACGCATTTTAATTTCTACATATAAACGCCGCGGTATAAGCGTTGTTAAGTTTAACCCATTACTAAATATATTTACCCCTTTTGATTCTTGATTTTGGTTGATAGCTGCCTCCGGAAGTGTTTAATGGATACAAGAGCCTTCAGAGGCCCGACTCAATACAGAGTAGAGACATTTGGTTATTGGCCGGGTAAGGGCAGACCCCTTTAAGAAGTGGAGGCATTAGCGAGTACGTGTTACATTTGGAGTGCTTGTAAATTTAGAGTCGAGCACAAGACAGGCTGGATGGTATCTGCCTACTGGATTTTGATGTGGATGGCTGTTGGAATGTTTTGAAAGGTAAAGAATGTGGAAGTCGCGAAAGAGGTGTATGAGAGAGCAAAGATGTACAAGTCATTGAATGGTGACACAAGGTGGGATGAGAAGGTAAAAGCCTCCGTTGAAAGAAAGTAAAAGCCTGGCTTGACTATGTAGGGGAGAGTAGGTAGCATTCGTACACTTTTTACATTAAGTCACATAAAAAGAAAAAACTATAAGCTGTATACAGGTGTCCCAAAATTAAACGTCAAGCGGGCACCAGAGGGCAAAAAACGACAAAAAAATCTGTCTCAGTTTTTTTAAAAGTTATCATTTTTTTTTAATTGTCGGAAATTTGACACCCTGTACTATCTTTTTGTTTGCCATCGCAATAATTTTGAAAAAAAGTCAATATTTTTTTTATGCATTGATTACCTGAATAGTACCTCTATTAACTACAATGCGAAATATCCCCTAAGCATTAATAGTAGTTTTTCCTCAAAAAATAAATAAAAAAATCGTTTTGTTAAAATTTTAAGCATTTTTCGCTTTTGCCCATATTTGGCGTGTGATACTTAGTGTATAAAAAAAATATGAACACTACTACGGTAAGTTATTTTAAAAATTAGTTAATGTAATCTTAATTCTAAAATGGTATAATACTTGAGATAAAACTAATCAGTAGCCCAAGTACGAATCCCTCTCGTTCTCGTTATCGTATTCGTAAACCAGAACAGTGCCGCTACGGTCGTTTGAGGAACTAAAAGTCGGTAGCACGAACTTTTTAGTCTGGTTAATGTAATGTTATAGTATAGGTAGTTAACGATTGTCAATGTATGGAAATCGGCAGCACGAACGCAATTTTGATGGATGGTAACGTGTTATTCGACAGCTAGCTATCGTAATCTTACCAAGAATTTTTCAGTGACAAAACTGTAGTTTCCTTGTTACGGCATATAAAAAATATTATTTAATTGTTTAAAGGTGCTTTTTCTGACTGAAAACTATGTGACTTTGTTTAATAAACCATCCTTTGTTTAGTTATTACTTTTACTGGCGTTTAGTAAATAATCTTTGTTAAAATGAAGAAAATATTGAAAGGTAAGTTAAATATACACACTCGTATGATAAATTTTTAAATTATTTATGAAATATTCTTATGATCGCTTAATTTTCTTCGTAATTACCGTTTCGTGTTGTTACCGTATTGTGTAAATACAGAAATAGGTATATACCGCCTCAATAGAGCAGCATTATTATTAGAGCAGAGAGATTTTGTGAAAAAATTAAGTGTCAATAAAAAAGAGAATCCGGAAAATAACAAAAACCCGGTTACGTATATGAGAACCAGCTTAAGTTTTAGTATTTTTTTGTTATTGTGGCTACCTATACTAATATATTCTGGAAAAAAAACCTGTATCTATCACGGTTTTAGACAAACCGACCTGTGACTGACAGCTGAGTCATAATAATAGGGCTTTATATTAAATAAACTTTTACATGATATTACAATTCCTTACAATTTGCTGTGTGACAACGACAGGCGATTTTTTTTTATCTTATTATTATTAAATACTGTGGAGCTACATGAAAATTCAAGAAAAAAACAGTTAACACACATAGTTTCTAGATGAGTTGCAGAATTGGTCAAAATAGAAATTAAAATATTTGTTTTCTATTTTCAGTAATCTTTGCATTCAATAAAACAGAAAATCTAGTTCTAATTAAGTACTCTAAAGTCAAAACGCTTAAAATTTTAATCAAGAAATATTATCTGATTAAAAATTATTTATTGCAGGTGATTCAAGTTATCCAAGATCAATTGCCGATGTTTTGGAGAACAGTCCTTTGAGTAAATTATCTCCACCAAAAACACCTTTGGGCCTTTACTACACATTTGGAGACGTCTTTGCAGAGATTGCATTGTAAAACCGAAAAATGTGTTCCGATTACAACTGCATAATTATTCTGCATAGCATGATTTGGATAACTTCATGACTTAAGAACCTAACAACATATAAAGTTTAATTTTTCTGACTCTTTCTGTGAACAAGAGATCGTGGTTGAAGAAGTAAAGCCAGTGACACCAGTGGAATGAGACGGTGGAAGGGACTCACTCATCAGAGGCATAGCTATGGAGACTAAATTAGTCGAAAGAGTTAACAGGTTACATTATAGTTTATGGATTATGATTATGCAATAACAATAATTATTTGTTAAATTTATTTTAAAATGACTATAAATATCAGTGACGCCTTTGATACAAGCATATAATTTGCTTGCTTTTATGTTTGATTATATTTATGTGCTATTTTGT
>NJDC01040468.1:0-12282 GCA_002245475.1 Calephelis virginiensis | reverse complement strand
TCGTGGCAAGCCTAACGCCAACCGGGCACATGTCCAATCCCTAGCAATTTTTTTTTAATTAGAAAATTGGAAAAATCCAATTTTCCTTTTGTTGTCCGACCCAGGAATCGAACCCGGGACCTCATGCAGTCAAGTCCAACAACTGAACCGCTAGACCACAGACACTTCATATATTTTTTTGCTTTTCACTTTTGAAGTCGGTTTTTTTAACGTAGTAATTTTTATTTAAAACTTTTTAATTAATTGCTAATATTATTTAATTTACTCAAAATAGAAATCGCGTTATTGATTCTGAAACCTCGGAGAAATCGATGTTCATACATAAAAAATAAGAGAATACCGGCTGATTTGAGAACCTCTTCTATTTTTTGAAGTCGGTTAAAGAGGGGTATTCTAAGTTTGACATGTGTGTGTATGTGTGTGTGTGTGTGTGGTATGAGTGAGTGTGCGTGTGTGTTTGTGGGATCCTAGGTTTATAAGCAGAGATGATCGTAATGATTGTTAGCTACAATTTGGAGTATTTGTACGACAATACTAAAAAAAATATAAATATTATTTGCACTGGAGATTGAAACTCTAAAGCAATGTTTTTGATAAAGTATAAATTAGAAATATTTAAAGCAAAAGTGAAAAAGTGAAGTGAGCAAAAAAAACTTTTCTAGCTTTTTTTAAAGAGTGAACGGATGTAGTCGAGTGATTTGCTCTGATCCCCGATCTTTGTGTCAGTCAACAAAAAATTGTCCGTAAAAATCAATAAAAAATCTTTAGATATACACAAATGGATATATTGTAGATATATCTTCACGCCAAGCTCCTTGCGGTTGAGGCAGAGTGTATCAAGTCTAGTCTCACGATTCCGACAGAACTGTCTAGTGTCCTCTACATTCATTATCTGTGTCTGTGTGTTTTTATAGGAGTGTCTGTGTGTGTATCTGTCTGTGGCATCATAAGTTTTGAACTTAGCTATAATTAGTCTAGGTTTAGTCGTGGATTATTGCCCACTTGTAGTTCAAGTATTAAAGTATCTTCACGCCCATATACATATATAGAATGTGATTGCCTCTGGGGTCCAGCGGTCCGGTGTCGGACTTGACTTCATGGGGTCGATTCCCAGGTTGGGCAACAAAAAGAAAATATGATTTTTCCAATTGAAAGAACTTAAAACTCGAATATTAACATTGTGCATTTTAGGTATTTTGGGACTAGGGAATAATTTTGCACGTTTTGCTTTAATTATCAGTATGAAAGTACTATCATTTATGTGGTGGAATACAATATTCATTTATTGCGCTATCGTACACAAACATGATAACACAGACATTCGCGTAAGCGCCCTGCGCTGTCTTATGAATTTTCGATCAGGTCACGTGTCCTGACGCGAGTTTAGAAGTTTTTACCCTTTCCAAAAACAGTGCGTAACGCCGCTAAAGAAGTTTTCACTTCAAAAATATGTTGCTCGAAATGGGATGTGGGCCCGGTTTAGCGATAGGTTTGCTACCTATCACAATGTGGACTTAGTGTCCTCAGGTAGTCGTGGGTGCCCTGGTTGTACATCTGCCTACCTCTTCGGGGATATTGGCGTAAAGATACTTTCTATACTTTCCTTCTTTCACGAACATATCTCCGAAGAAATAGGCTAAGGAACAAACGGGGAAAATAATTTTAGTGTTATCACACGAATACTTTTAAAGTCACTTTAACTTATCTCAGCTACTTATATTTAATATATAGGTTCAGCTCTTATATTGTTTTTTAAAACAGACAAAAACTTACCTAATCATCATTTGACTGAAGAAAATGTCATTACTTTTTCTCACAAAAGACATTTTCACAAAGATTGAATTCTTCAGTTTAGCGAACATAAGATATTGATATAAGAATCCTGATTTTCAATCTGTGACTGCACTGATTGATTGTCACAGATTTTTCTTTCTGTTTTTACCAAAAAACAATTTCATGTAAATTATGATTAATGTAGTAGTATTAGTAGTAGTATCTTCACACCCATATCCCTGAAGGGATAGGCAGAAGCACAATCAAAACACCCACGACTAGCCGAAGACACTAAGTCCCACAATGTAATAGGTGGCATTTATCTAGTAATATACTTAACTTTTGTGTACATTGATGATTTATTTATCCAATCGAAGCTGATTTTTGTAGCTTTATTATGTAAAGTAAATTATATTCATGAAATACACGATAGCTAACACAGCCTATTCATTTGAAAACATACTTTTTAAAAGCTCTTAGAATTCCAGCCTGCACATTTCAATAAAAGGCCAAGACACATTTCAGAAAACGTTTCCACGATAAGGCACATAAAAGAAAATCCAAGAGTTTCAGCGGGTTAACTATCAAATTACTTCGCTAAGACTCTTTTATCTTAACACTTAGTCTCCGAGTATTAGATGCAATTAAAAGAAAAGCTTTTTTAACCCCCACAGAGTTCAATTTGCTTTGCAAATTTTTACTCCTTGTAAAATAGGCCGAGGTTGTATACAAGGGCTCTTTTGTTTTGTAAGAGGCAGTATTGGCGGGAAATCTTTGTTAAATAAGTGCTTCGTTTATCATTTACGATGATTTTTACCTTGACTTGAGTTTGAGAGGACTTTATTATCTTTTTAATTTAGAATGTTTGTGTCGTCGTTTTTTTAAAGCTTGTGGTATATTTTTTAAATAATAAGTAAACATTTTGTTTTTCAAATATGTTGTTAACGAGTCATGTATAAAGAAAGATAGGCTGGTTAACATTAATCGTAACTTTGGTACTATCTACTCTAAAACTACTATACCACAAAATTAATTCAGATTCAATGTATATTTTCGTAATAGTAGCACTGCTCGTAGCTCTGACTATATGTAAAGTATTTTTTTCTCACTTTAGCCATTATAATACAACGCATCACTTGGGTATATGTGTGCGTTTGTACTCGCGTACATATGTGTGTTTGAATGCATGCGTGTGTGAGTGTATTTTCTTAAATTCCTAGTGTTTGCTTTATGGAGGTTATAGACGGATTAAAACATTGATTATAAACTAGTTTACACCGAAATTTTGATTTATTTCAAAGTTTCCACCAAGGTTTTTGTGGAAGGCGTGATTGGGGCGTGATTAAAACCGTCTGAAGGATGCTGGATACATTCCCAATGTTTTTGTCGAAAATGGGTAAAGGAATAACTTTTAGTTTACCAGTTATGACTTGTTGAATATATTTTTTATTTTCATCTTTTGTTAGCTCTAGGCCTTTTCCAAACATTTCAAGAACTCACTCCGCGTTTGGGGTTAAAATTACAGTACGCAGTTTGTTTGACTAGGTCGCTATACAAGAAGTTTCTTCACCTAGCAACAACCGCTTTGTTGAAATATATTTTTTATGATATTGGAAGGCAAACAAGCAAAAATTCACACTTAAGAAACCACCAAAGGTTGTAATGATGCGTTGCCAACCTAAGGGCGGGATGTTAGGCCTCGAGTAAAAGTAAGTTTACCGGCTGCCTTAACCTCCGAACCGGAACACGTAGTGACGTTATGGCGGCAGGAATAGGTCAAGCGGTGGTACCAATCCGGGTGAGTGGCTGCAAAACTTTACCACCTAGTCAGATGTCACGGTGTTAGTGACGGTAAGCCTATGCTCGCCTTTGACGAGCTGCCTGGCAGGAAGGCAGATGGTCTATTCTGCAAAGGAACCCGGAACAACACGGGGAAGAATTGCTTTCTATCCTACCAAAAAAATCGGATAAGCTGTTATCGTTTTTTATAGTTTCTATCTTCGGCACTTAGCCAAATTCCGTTACAAATATCGATAAGAATCACTTAATCGTTTTATGTTAAAAAAAATTGTAGTTTTTATCAACACTCATTATAAAGAAAACTCAGTATAAAATATCCGGTATGTAGAAAAACACAGTCTTTATAGGTAGGTAGGTAAGTAGGTATTTAGAATAAAAAAGTATCTTTACGCCAATATCCCTGAAACAGTAGACAGAGGCACAATCTAACTAGCTGAAGACACCAGTATACCTTTGAAAACTTAATATATGTTAACAGAAATTCAAGTTGATTTTAAAAAAAATTAGATATACACTGTGTCAATGCAAGGAATAAAAATAATCTTGCTGTGCATGTGTCTCGTCTCCACAGAGTAAGCCATTCTTTCATGGGCCAACGTACACAGTTCTACAATAAACTTCCCAATTATATGAAAAAACTTCCAATTAATAAATTTAAGAAATGTGTTAAAGGTAAATTAAATGAAAAGGGTTACTATACCATTGCCGAACATTTAGTTGATGACGGCTTAGGATTAATTGCTCCTCAGGCCAATCTCAAAAAAATTCAGGTCAATCAATCAAATTTTCAATTTGCCGCCAAATCGTAAAACAAATGACAAATGAATGAAATGTATACTCAATATTATTGGTAAAGAGTTCTATTTTCAAAATTTAAACTTATTTTTTTAATATAATGCTTTTAAGTTGCCAGTTCTAAAAACTTTCAGTTTGGCCCTCGTAATGTATCATTACATAAATTTTTGTAAACATATTTAAAAAAAAAGACAGCCCGCTAAGTTTCTTGCCGGATTTTCTCAGTGTGCGGCCGCGTTCCGATCCGGTGGTAGATTTATTATTGTATAGACGCGTGACAGGTGCCTCTTGTAGGTTTACGTGAAATAAAGATTTATTATTATTATAAATGCCACAATGTAGGTGGCAAGCCTATCGCCTACTGGGCTCATATCCGATCCCGAGCAACATTTTTTTTATTAGAAAATTTGAAAATCCCAATTTTTTTTTGTTAGGTCTTTTATAAAGTAGAGTCTTTTATAAATTAGGTACTCGAAATAATGCCTGCGTATTCTGCATATTTAACTTAACTTAAAAAAAATCAGCCTGAAAAAAAAAATATAACACTTCTAAAATAAAATATTGAACTAACGATACTTCACTGAAATAATAAAAAGTCAGTTTTAAAATAAACAAATTATAGCAATTTTAAAAGAAACTCTACCACCTAGTCAGATGTCATGCTATTAGTGACGGCAAGCCTATGATCGGCTTTTGCGAGCTGCCTGGCAGGAAGGCAGATGGCCTTTTCTGCAAAGGATCCCTTACCAACACGGGGAATATAGGTATTACACTTGTACATAAACACGCTGGTTTCGGAAACTCTTGACACCTTTTTTGTTCGATGTAACGAACATGTGACTATTTCCATCAGTTTCATGATACACATGGTTTAAATAACTTTTCAATATACATTTGTATATACAATGAAACTCCAGCAAGTACCGACGATGAATAATGTAAGCTCTAAAACGTTTTATTTATGTAGCACTATTTACTGGAGAAAATTGGACTTGCTATTTTATATATAACTATTTTGATAGTATCACAAACTGAATCATGAAGTTTGAACTCATAATCATAAAATAATATTACCTTAAAGGTGAGTAAAGAAAGTAACAATATTATTCATCTAACACTCAAATATTCTTCAAGCGAAAACGCAATAACTATATTTTGTTTTTAGCCCAGGACGAAAAAAAGGGTGCCGTCTGACGTGTTTTTATGTGCGTGCGTGCTTCTGTGAGTGTGTGTGAGTGTGTGTGTGTGTGTGTGTGTGTGTGTGTGTGTGTGTGTCTTTCTTTTCTGTTTGTTTTGTGTTGATTCTTATCTATATCACAGGTTTTATTGCAAGTTATTGAACATATAACTTTTATTGATTTTATTAAGCTAAGTGAAAAGAACACTTTTTTATGTAATAAGATATTTTGAACGAACACACGCCCCTCTGTTAATAATAATAATAATAATAATAATAATAAGTAGCTCTGGACAAGTTACTCAAATTGAATCTTACCCCAAGTAAGCAATAATATCCTTGAGTTATGGGTGTTACTCAACGATTCTTAAACGTAGAAATACTTAAAAATATATCAAAATAAATTTAATAAACACCCAGACCTGGAAATAAATATATCCAAATGTTCATCACACAAGTGCCTGCCACCGTCGGGATTCAAACTCGAGCCTTGCGGTTGTTCGGTGTAGTTAGGCGTGTACGCTAGCCACTCGACCAACGAGGTAGTCAATGCGGTGATGTAGGAGACCGTCTATGTAATTCTGAAATCTACAATCGGATGGAGGATTTTGACCGTCTCCAAATAATTTAAGCACAGTTGAAACGGCAAAAAGTCAAATTCTTTGATTACGTCGTCCATGTACATTACAATTGAGCATATGATTCCCCATCATCAGACCTGGACTTGGTGGTTATGGAACATTTCGGAAGTACGCTCTTTTGATAAAATATTTTTTTAAATAAGTTAAAAAATATATAGAAGTTAAACATATCATACGTTTAACTTTTATATCTGTGATAAGGTTCTTATGAAGGGAATACTAAGAACGTAAGAAAATAATAATTTATTTTTTCTATTCAAGTTATAAGTAGCTGTTAATTTCAAGCGATATGATATTCGCCAGATCAGTTAGTATGTAATAAAACTGAAGAAAATTGAATTCTATATAATATCAGGGCTTTCCAAACTGCGTCGTGACGCCCTGGGGCGTCATGGCACTGTCCCTGGGGCGTTGCGTGTGAAAGCGGCCGAGTCGATTGAGTTATCCGAGTCTAGGAACCTGTTACTAGACTTGTGCTTTTTATAACTGGTAACAATATTTTGTCCACGGGTGAGGGCTGGGTTAAAATAGATCTTGTGTTATAAATGGCAAGTATTTGATCCGGAGGAGCCCCCCCCCCTCCTCTGAAACTAAGTGGGTTAAGGGGCGTCGTTAATAAATAGCCCTTGCAAAGGGCGTCACAGATACTTTCGGACATTGGTCACAAAACACATTGGATAATATATTTTTAGGATTTGTGTGTCCCTCTGTTTCCATCGCAATTTACGCTGAATCTACATAACTGGTTGTGACGAAATTTAATTGGCAGGTACTTTTATTAACCGACTTCAAATAAGGAGGAGGTTCTCAATTCGTCGCGATATTTTTTTATGTTCAGCGATCATTTCTAAACGGCGGGACTAATTTGCAAAATTCTTTTTTTATTTGGAAGAGTAAGCTCCACAGGTGGTCCCATAGGAAGGAACTCAGGATCTGATGATGGGATCCTGGAGAAATCGAGGGCATTTCTGAAAAAATGTACGGAAGCACAGAATTTTTTTTGACTTTTTATCAATTGAGAGGGATTTTACGTATAAAAATCGTAATTTTATGATGATGAGCTGATGATGGAGAGCATCCCTACTGAAGGACATTTTCAGCGATTTCTCTAAAACGGCTGGTCTGATTTTGACAGTCCTTTGTTTTTGTTTGGAAGGGTGTACCTTACAGGTGGTCTCATGGTAAGGAAGTCAGGGTCTGATTATGGCATCCTGGTGAAATCGAGGGCATTCCTGAAAAAATGTATGGAAGCACAGAGTTTT
Organism: Calephelis virginiensis; assembly: GCA_002245475.1. Taxonomy (NCBI): domain Eukaryota; kingdom Metazoa; phylum Arthropoda; class Insecta; order Lepidoptera; family Riodinidae; genus Calephelis; species Calephelis virginiensis. The sequence goes on along the minus strand of NJDC01040468.1, from coordinate 4,834 downwards.
TCTTGACTTTTTATCAGTTGAGAGGGATTTTACGTATAAAAATCGTCATCTTATGATGATGAGCTGATGATGAAGAGCATCCCTAATGATGAACATTTTCAGCGATTACTCGAAAACAGCTTGTCCGATTTGGATAATTCTTTTTTGTTTGAAAGGGTAGTGTCGTGGCAAGGAAGTCAGGATCTGATTAAGGGATTCTGGAGAAATCGAGGAAATTATTTAAAAAAATGGGCAAACTTAGGGTCTCAAGGGACTTCAAGTACTACATAAAAATAAGAAATTGTGTAGGTATTAGGTATATTATTAGTTAGGTATTAGAAGAGTATCAATTAAGGTAGGTTAGTAATTAAAATAAGTGTTTATTCATAGGTTAGTTTCGTCGATACCTTTTGTTGTGGTCTTGTAAATATTTTTGGGTAGGATATAGTTTGTACACATAATTTAACAAATTATTTCATCCTGTTTAGTTCTAGAGAGTTTTTAAAGGCGGTTTTCTTTTTTGTTTAAAAATAATTTTATCCCGTTTCCTTTAAGTCTTCCCCGTTGGAGAAAGAAAAGAGACAAAATTAAAGCTTTGCTTCAATTCGGAAACGCGCGTCTATTTTTTTTTATTGGGTAGAGTCTTCTTTTCAAACTGTCTTTTAAACCTACTTTTTTTTTGTTTTTCTCCATAAGAAGCTCTGCTGAGCATCTTCTCCGACATTACAATCTAGTCTATAGGCTAATGAGTAATTCTAATTTTCTTAGTCTTCTAAGCTACAGTCTCTGAGTATAAGGGCATCAACTTTTACTTAGTGTATCTAAACTTAAGTTCCATTGGTACCTTGAACTTAAAATACTGTCACTTGATTTTGGCACTAGCGCTATGTGAATATACAGAACACTATACTAATTCGTGTCCTTTTCAGCCTTCTCATTGCGCTGTGATATCGAATATTAATATTAAGATAAAGCTGTTACTATAAAATAAGGAATGTAAATACTCTTTAGCAAAAGTATAAAATGTCCAATTTACTTTTATAAATTAAGACTCTGGTCGTACACATACATATATGTCTTCATGCCAAGCTTCATGCTAGGCAGATAGTGTTTAAAAAATGTTACCAACGATTATCAACTATCTGGCAAAACAGCACTAGGTAATTAATTTTGTTTGCCTATTTGATTTATAGTACAAACAGCAGTTTCGAATGCACTTAAATTCAACTAAAAGTAAACCAAACACACCAATATTATAAGCCTTTTGGGATGTAAATTTCGTATAATTTAAATACAGAAAAACTCTAAAACTGATTTCGAATTTTGCATCCATGAAAATGAGCAAAATTCTGAATTACTGCAGTTGGGATAGTTGAATTATTCTATGCGGTAGAAATGCGAAAAAACTAGCCGGTTCGTTTCACTGATAATATCGATACCTCCTAAGTATACTGAGTTAACTAACAAATTCAGTTATTTTTAAAACACACTTTATAAACCTTAGTCTCCCCGGGTACCTACATCCATCCACATACGCATTGTGTATCTGCTTTGTCAATCTTTCATCTGTCATTTTTTCGATGGTAAGAAATTAACGCCGCCTAGAGACACCAAAGGTGGTAATTGTGCGTTGGCAACCTGAGGCCGGGATGTTAGGCCTCGAGCAAAAGTAAGTTTACAGACTACCTTACCCTCCAAACACGTCTTGACGTTATGGCAGCAGGAATAGGTAAGGCGGTGGTACCAATCCGGGTACCTGTCTGGTTATTGTCTGGTTGTACCTCTGCCTACCCTTCATGGATACGGGGGTGAATTTTAAGAACATTAACTTAAAAGATTTTTAGCAAACTTTCTTAACGCATAGCTTGCAATATTTAGTTGTATTTGGCGATTTTCTAAACTGAAAATTGAAAATACTGAAATTTAGAACTAGAAAGGTATAAAATAAACAGAACATTCGCCGACTGTGAAACGCAAACATTGGCTATTGTATTTCGTCCTCGACCATTACCGTGAGCTCTTTCTTTGTTACAGTGTTCCGATGAAATATCTAAGGTATATTCGACCTTTTGTATTCTAAAATACGTAACATTGTACTGTTATTTTTGCTGTAAGGATTTTCGTTTTGAAGGAATTTTTATCTAAATTTTGATTCTGATAGTATCTACGTTTCTAATTCAGCAATCATCTGTACATTATATCAAAATGAAACCATACTTCTCGTAGTTACACATATCCCGTCCCCTGTGTTCTGTGGTCCTGATTTTGCTATTTTTTGTTGTATTACTTATTGTCAGGTAAAAGTTTAATAAAAAGAAAATCCGGGAAAACAAGGCTTTAATAAATATTAACTGTTAATCTCAAGCAATACGAAGTTCGCCGTCGGCTTATCTTAATATCGTGTCACGTTGTTTGCCCGCGATGGATTCCTAAACTACTTAACCGATTTCATTAAAAATTACACACCGTATGCAGTTTGATCTAATTTTAATGATAAGCTATCTTAGCTTACATCTCAATTTATGATCAAAAAAACTACTATCCGGGCGAAGCCGGAACAGGCAACTAGTATATGAATGTCTTGAACAAACAAAATTGATATACGATGAAATGGATCGATTTTGTTTATTCTTTTTTTTAGTGAGCTATACTCCAGAGTAGGTTCATATGAAGAGAAAACTGGGAAATTGCAGATAATATAGAAAAATATTTTTAGCTTTTCTATAGTGTCAGTAGCTGCTATCAATGTGAAGCGAGCGAAATTCATCGGGTCGGCTATTAGCAGATATAAAGAATAAAAATGCCAGTCTGTAATTTCAGAACAACGTGACCGATTTGTAGTTTTTAGGGTTCAATTGCCGAATATCCAAAACAGAACACTTGTAGATTCAATATGTCGGCCCTTCTATCAATTCGTATACTACAGCCAATTTCTTCGCAAGCTATTAGAATTGCACATGTTAAACTTGGTGGATAAAATTTGCAAGCCACTTTACGATTTCACAGAGAAAAAAGTAACACAAGATGGGGCACTTTTATATGGAATAAAAAATAAAAACAAGAAATATCATCAAACCTACATAAGCCAGGTGTCTAAATGGTTGTAAGTCTGATATTTTTTCTCAGCCAATGGAGTAAATAATATAAACATAAATCTTAATAAAAAATATGAGAGAATGTCTAAAAAAAACTAAAAATCTACGAAACGTCTTCATAAGAACTGGTTTGGCTTTTTATTTGTAATCTTTGCAGAAATTCGTTTGTGCTCTATACAAATAATTGAACAAAACAAAATTATTGAAATGAAAATTAAATTTATTTATTTGTATGAAATGAGGAATATGTTAAATTTAAAAGTTGTTACAGAATATTTATTCTTACCAACATATTTATTTATTCTACCACATTGTGGTTTGCAAATATCTAATTTAATAAATTAATGTCTACATAATTTTTTTTTTTATTTTTGTTATTTATATATTTTTACATGTAAATTATTTAAAATATATTTTTACTAGGCTAGCACTTATTAATTGGAGCAAAAATTATTACGATCAAGTTTTACACTACCACCGTTTCCAAAACTGGCCAATCAGGAGAAAAAACGGCGAAACAAACTCTCCAGCAACCAAGATATTTCATATTTATATTTGTTAATTATTATATACGAGTATATTGTCAATGAATCCTTTCTGCAAGTAAGTCAATTACACTGTAATACGTTTCATCTAATTGCCAGTCGAAAAGCTTTATTCGAAGTCTTTTTAGAGGCAATAATTAGAAACTATTAGGTATTTGATTATATACACGAATGGACATGCCATATACATTATTTTTATAGATATTAAGTTTTTTGGAAGGCATATGCAACTTTCACTATTTCTTAAATGTGAATTCCCTAACAATTCAGCATTTGTTTTAAACAAATGATGTTTTTTTTTTTACAAATACACATTCTGCCATATTTTTGGCACTAAAGTATAATGGTGGTTTAGTGGTACTCAGAGACGTCATTTAAAATTTTATTTATCACTGTGACACAATATTGTAAAGAAAATGACGGGGGTTCTACTGTTCACAAAGTAAACTTATTTTAGATGCACGCTATACGCCTTCGCGATGAAAATTTTCGCAAACTTAGTTTGAAAAAGTAAGTATAAGTAAGCAGTTTTGGAGAAATAGGTATCAAGAACCGATATTGTGGTTCATTCAGGCATTTTGAAAAACAAAGTTTTTTTTGTTGGTATACTGATAATTGTAATAAATTATACTATATATATATATATATAGATCGCCTCTGTGGTCTAGCGGTCCGGGTGTTGGACTTGACTGCATGAGGTCCCGGGTTCGAATCCCGGGTCGGCCAACAACAAGAAAATTGGATTTTTCCGATTTTCTAATTTAAAAAAAATGTTGGTCGGTATTGGAAATGTGCCCGGTTGGCGATAGGCTTGCCACCTATCACATCGTGGGACTTAGTATCTTCGGGTAGGCGTGGGTGCCTTGGTTGTACCTCTGCCTACCTCTTTGGGGATATGGGCGTGAAGATACTTACTCTATATTTTTCAAATGAAACAAAAACAAAAGAAATGGAACATTCAAACATGTCAGATTAGTCAGTATATGTCAAATTGTGACTTTTTTTAATCAAATTGTTCCGAGTGATATATTAAATGTAAGAAGAAATGTCATGTAAAGACTTATTTGGCAGCACTGAAAGTGTTTTGTCTCTTTCTATTACTTTCGTTGAAAGAAGATAGCTATAACTTAAAATTAGTTTAGTGAGTGCACAAATTACTAGCAATGTCAACTTAATGGTTGATTGAAAGACAGTTAACGTCTCCAGGATATTTGG
>NJDC01040462.1:0-10255 GCA_002245475.1 Calephelis virginiensis | reverse complement strand
GATACTCTCTGCCTTCCCCGTAAGGGACTTGGCGTGAAGATATGTATGTATGTATAATATTATGATGTTATAGAAATTATTTGAAAACTTTTACGTTTTCTCTGGAACAAACGTGTTAAATAGGTATATTGGATAATGTTAAAACCTCCGTTCGCGCAATTTTCGTAAAAAGGGTGCAAAGTTATTGTTTCACGTATTGATATTGTGATATATTTAATTTAATAAAAAAAATAGTTTACTTGTTTTTAGTAATCAGCAAAGTTATATAGCATTAAATAACAAAATTCGAGAAAATAACGAAAGAACGAAACTTATTTCCTACTTCCATAAACATTACAAGGGTTTGTGCGAACTAACTTTTTTTTATGTTATAGGAAGGCAAACAAGCAGATGGATTTCCTGATGGTAAGAAATTCACGCCGCCTAAAGACACCAAAGGTGGTAATGGGGCGTTGCCAACCTGAGGCCGGGATGTTAGGCCTCGAGCAAAAGTTACAGTTTAATCAATTTCAATTGCATACTATAGAGGTAAAACACAGAAAAATAAATATACTGTTAGTTCAAATAACTGGCATACATATACCTACTTATTACATAACATGACCTGACTGACTGACTGACATCATCGCCGAGCGAAAACTGTTACAGTTATAGCCATGAAATTTGATGAATAGGGTCGTTTTATAGAGTAGAGACTTGCTAAGGACGGAATTTTGGAAATTCTACCCCAAAGCCGGGTGAAATAGGGGTTGCAAGTTAGTATTGGAAACCGTATTTTTTTTATCGCCTCTGTGGTCCTGCGGTTTAGTTGTTGTTGGACTTGACTGCATGAGGTCCCGGGTTCGAATCCCGGGTCGGGCAACAAAAAGAAAATTGGGTTTTTCGAATTTTCTAATAAAAAAATGTTGCTCGGGATTGGAGATGTGCCCGGTTGGCGACAGGCTTGCCACCTATCACATTATGGGGCTTAGTATCTTCGGCTAGTCGTGGGTGCCCTGGTTGTGCCTCTGCCAACCTCTACGGGGATATGGGTGTGAAGATGCTAATGCTTATTTTTTTAAGTTAGAAACATGAAACTTTATTGTTGGGCTACTTATTAAAAATAAGTAGATGTGTATTTAAGCGTTTCTGGAATGTTTACCCCTAAGGAGGTGAAATAGTCCTTATTAATAGGCTATAATCAGTAAATATATTATTTGCCACGCTAGCAAAGCCGCGGGCAGCTAGTCTGATATATGTGTATTGCAATTCATGTTTGATAGAAAAAAAATTAACAGTGACTACAGTCACTAGTTTAAGTCCTTAGAACTTATTAGGTATGTAAGCACCTTTTCTTTTCATTGGCAGAGATTTCAACGCGACGAAGATTCAAAACTATACTTAGACTAATTCTAAGATCGGTTCTCGTAGTATATGGCAACGCTCCTCAATATGAACATAGTTTTAACAAGTTTTCAATTCCAATATTTAAAAGGTTTTATACAAAAATAACACGAAATCCGAAACACTCAACTTTATTAGTTGTAAAAGCTTTCCGAAACTCGTGCCATTTTTCAGTAAAACAAAATACATTCGTTTATGTCCTTAAGCCTGATTTGCTTCCATTTTGGATATTGGACAAATTAATTTGATTAGTATTTCAAACAATATAATCATTGTTAATTTTACAACTTTATTTCAAATTCCCACAGTAATAGGAAAAATATAACATAATTATAGTTGACGTTTCATTCCTATATCTATGTACGAGTATCTATACATATAATAAAACTGGTTTTGGCGCCATCGTGAAAGAAGATGGTCGTAATTTTTTCATAACTATTAAATTTCGTGTTTAGATTGAGTGAAATTAGTTAATTTAGGTGGGAATTAGATTAATTTTGTTCAGTGAAAGTGCACAAATGAAATAATTATGAAGAAATTAGTGTATTTCCTCGCTGCCGCCAAATCTCACTAGATGAGCTTGAGTAACGAAGCCACCGCTTTACTCACGATCCTGACATGACTTTGTATATAGTGACTTATGACTATATATAGCCGGCCCCAGAAAGGGAAAAAATAACTAATTAAAAAAAATATAAAAGACTGACAAAGCAGATAAACAAGGCGAATGTGGATGGATGTGGGTACCCGGGGACACCTAAGATGACATTTCACGACCAAATCACTAGGGTGTTATCCGAAGGTGGTATCAAAAGTCTCCGAAACCGGCGTGTTTGTATGTATCTTCACATCTTAAGAGACTCGCATTGTGCGGAGATTCCTCACTCTGTCGACCTGACCTCTGCAGTTTTAGTTGTAACAATACCGTTTTTGGTATCCTGCTTTATATGTTTATAAAAAAAAAGCATTTTCAGGCCCATATCCCCGAAGAGGTAGGCAGAGGCACAACCAGGGCACCCACGACTAGCCGAAGATACTAAGTCCCATAGTGTGATAGGTGGTAAGCCTATCGCCAACCGGGCACATATCCTATCCCGAGCAACATTTTTTTTATTAGAAAATTTGGAAAAACCCAATTTTCTTTTCGTTGCCCGACCCGAGATTCGAACCCGAGACCTCTTGCAGTCAAGTCCAACAACTGAACCGCTAGACCACAGCCACTTATCACATCGTGGGACTTAGTGTCTTCGGCTGGTCGTGGGTGCCCTGGTTGTGCCTCTGCCTACCTCTTCCGGGATATGAGCGTGAAGATACTTTATGTATATAGATATAAACATCTTGTTAATAAGTATATATAAAGTACGCGTGCAAATTAAATATGTTTTTTTGGATTCAAGTATGGATTTCCACAAAGTGACGCCTTCTTCTATCAATTTAATTAACTAAACGTTAACAGTTCGCTAGTATGGTGTTTAAGAGTACCTAAATAACATATCCAACTCTAATTTCCAATTTGCATAAAATCGCGATATTGGGTGTCTTTCGCTCGCAGTATTCTTTGTTTTATTCTTTTACTATAGTTTGCACGTACTAAACTGGCCCAACACAAAGGCGATAGTATGTAAGAAAATGGATTATGGTATAAAATATACTGATAATATTCACATATATATTTACCACAGCATCTAGCTAAAAGGAGACTCATTAAATAAGGGTTTGGAAACGGCCTTTGTTATTTTGCCGTCAGTTCAAGGTCTTAAACTAAGGTATTCATTAGAAAATGAATTGGTTTGTTTGATCGTAACCACTTTAAATTATAATTAACTAGCTGCTACCTGCGGCTTCGCCCGCGTTTTCACAGAAACCCGGTGTGCGATAAAAATAGCCTATATGTTAATCCAGGTTAATCTATCTGTTTTCCAAATTTCAGACAAATCCGTTCAGCCATTCGAGCGTGAAAGAGTTACAAACATCCATACATCCATACTTACAAACTTTCGCATTTATAATATTAATAGGATTGTTTTATTTTACAAGATAGCAAACAAGCGGCAAAAAAGCAAAATAATATTAATAGGATGTAACGATAGAGCTTTTCTCAAATCTATTTTTAAGGTGAGATGAAAAAGGTGAGAGCTTTTGAGATGTTAAAATTTAAGTGGTAAAGCTTTGCGATAGCTAAACCGTTTTGGTACTAGGTAGGTTAACCTGCAAGCTCGAGCAACACACACTCGGTATACACAAGTTTTAAATAACACTTGTACCTTTCCACAACATAAAAATGTGAAAAAGTTACCCTGCCCTCCGGACCAAAATTAACACTTGTACCTTTCCATAACAATGTAAAAAATATTTTATAAAGCTAACCTACCCTTTGGACTAGAATATGACACTGATATTATGGCAGCAGGAATAGGCTAGGCCAGCACTTCCCAAAGAGGGCGATAACGTCCCCGTTTGGGCGCTTGATGCCTCGAGGGAGGGGGGCGGCAAGAGGCCCAGAAAATAATAGTAGCGATGGGTGACTTGAAACTCAAACTACTTCATATTTTAAAATTCACTGAAATTTGAATCTTCAGGCTACACAACATCCATATTCTTATACTATTGTAGAAGTATATAAAAGTATACATAAAAGTCTCGTTTAGAATATAGATTTAATTAAATTCCAAGCGAAACTTATGCGTTATTGAGGTTTTAAGATAAAAAAGAAAGGGGTGCTACAAGCTTACTGACATTTAAAGTGGACGTTAGACGAGAAGAGTTTGGGAACTTCTGGGCTAGGCGGTGATCACTACACAGGCACGTTGCTGGACAGCACAAGTAATTTCTCTGGTTTAACGGATGCTCACCTTTTCTTTCTAAATTTTGATGTCTTACATGGGGAATACATATATTATCGCCTCTGTGGTCTAGCGGTCCGGGTGTTGGACTTGACTGCATGAGGTCCCGGGCTCGAATCCCAACAAAAAGAAAATTGGATTTTTCCAATTTTCGAATAAAAAAATGTTGGTCGGGATTGGAAATGTGCCTGGTTGGCGATAGGCTTGCCACCTATCACATTGTGGGACTTAGTGTCTTCGGCTAGTCGTGGGTGCCTTGGTTGTACCTCTGCCTACTTCTTCGGGGATATGGGCGTGAAGATATATTTTTTTTACATATATTACTTTGTATTGTGGGAAAATATAAGTATTATTAAAAAATACACAGAATAACATTGGACCAGTTATCGACGGAGAGGAGAATAAATTTCACTAAGCAAGAGGCTTCAGATTGACAGAAATTTTTACCACCTTTGATGTGTTTAAACGACCTATTAACATTTCAAGCATAAAGTAATACACTTGCTTATCTGTCCTAAAAAAATTTGCTTCTTTGTCTTAAAAAATATTTCATATATCATATAAGTGATTTTTTTAACCAGATTGTTAAGCTACCATGAATACTACATTACTATCAATAATCTATTTTACTAGATTATTGAATCATTATCAGTACTACGTTACTGCCAGTAAACCATCATACTCGTACTACATTATTCAACTACCATCAGTACTACATTACTGCCAGTAATCACATTCACAGTAGTACTATTTAAATTATGCGCTTCGGCTATATTCGTCAAGCTTCGGAAATCCGAATTTATTTAAAAGATATCTATATAGAGTTATTATTACACATAATTAATCATTTAGCTTAAATATAGATTAGGTCAGCCAATTTAAAAATAAAAGTATATAGTGTAAAAAGAGTTAAAATTGTAAAGCCGAAGGGCATAATTTAAATAGTAGTACTGTACTAGATTATTCAACAATCAACAGTACTACACAACCACCAGTAGGTAATCTATTTCATTAGGTTATCAATATACCATAAGTACAACATTACTACTAGTAATCTCATTTACTAGATTATTCAACAATCAACAGTACTACACAACCACCAGTAGGTATTCTATTTCATTAGGTTATCAATCTACCATAAGTACAACATTACTACTAGTAATCTCATTTACTAGATTATTCAACAATCAACAGTACTACACAACCACCAGTAGGTAATCTATTTCATTAGGTTATTAATCTACCAGCAGTACTACATTAATACCAGTAATCTGATTTACTACTTTTTTAAACTACCTTCAGTTATTGTTGATCCAATATCTGTTTCTAACGGTCTAACGGAAAGTAACGGCCACACTTGGAAATGTCAATTAACATGTAATCCATCAAAATACATCATAAAGTTATAAGACGTAATGACTGATTAAGAGACGGTTGACGTCTCTGACTACGGTCGTAAGTCTTACATCTAATTTACTACGTTATTCGACTACAAATATAAGACCTAGTTTCCAGTAAAAAGGTCTATAAAAGGGACAATACAAATATTCCTCCAATCGTAAATAAGTACACCCCAAATGTATGTAAACCCTAAACATGTTTACTTCGAAGAAATACGTAGAAAAACTCATTTTCATAAATATTTGAATAGATTTGCTGTCATCATTTTTTGAATATTCAGTTATGTGACTTAATAATGAGAAACTGAGTCTGTAAAATAGATTCCATTTTGTACAACTAGACAGAGGTATAGCTAGTGCAACTAAGTTCAGTGTTTCGTTTTTAGATCGAGGTATTAGATTTTAATTACACTTATAGTATTTCTTAAAATCTCATCTTTAGATAGTTTAAACAGCACCGTTCACATCTTTGGTAGCTATAGACGACGTGTATTTCTAACAATCAGACAGGTAAACCATCCAATCTAAAATTATATATCTAAATAGTTGCTAACCGCGACTTCATTTACGCTTTGTAATTACTTTTCGTGGCTAGTGATGGAAACGAAAGATTTTCTAGTTGTAAAAGGGGGTATAAGCTACCTATTCCTATACAAAAATTGGTGAAAATCCGTTTATCAGTTTTTGCTTGAAAATTAACAGACAAATAAACAGCAAATTTAATAATCCTCGTTTTGGGTTATGCTTCCTGTATAGGTTCAAAAATTGTTACACTCGTAATTCAATTTCATTTCTGTTTTTATTTGTATATAACTAGCTTTTAATATGCGAATAAAGTTTCATGATAATTGTTAAATTGTTTTCGTAAATATAACAAACAACTTACAATGTAATATTTATTGTATAAAAACAACTGCACCACTTTTATTTTTACTAACTTAAAACTATCATGAAAAATCAAGAATGTCGTTTTAGATTAACAGCTTTATTTCATTAGAATTTTATTAAAAACTTAAGTAATGACTTAACTTCACTTTTATACTTTATTTTATTTTACTATCCTTTTTCTTTATTTTATTTTTCGTTATTTTATTTTATCTCCCTGCTTTTTGACTCATAAAGTAGGTTAAACTGATCATTGCTAACAATATCACAGCTGGTAAAATGATAACCATCAACTTTCCCGGTTGTACAACGGGAAGGTGTGCAGGAAAAGACTAGGATATAGAAAAACCTACATCCTTGCCTATTCCTAAGACCTAAGACAGACCACGATCCACGTCTAACATCTATGGTGTCAAATGGCCACGTTGCCTCTTACCTCTTACTAGACTCTTAATAGTCGTGTGGTTGTCGGCAGCCTTATACTAGGAAAAATATCCCTCGACTGTATCTCGATTTCAAGAGCTTGATGGATGGATTGATATCATTTAAATATTTTGTTTCCAGCGACTGGGACCACACATAATTTAACAAATAACCAATTGTTCAAGTTAATAATGTACATTCAAACGAAAAAATGTTTTAATTTTTTTTATTGTTTTCTAGATTCATTCTAGATAAGAAATTATTCTACGCAGATTAAGTCAGTTTTGATTAACTGTTTTTTATTAAGTTATAATATCTGAAGTCCAGAGGAGTAGCATTACTTATTGCTACACTTTTTCTAAATATAGCCTGTAGATCGATCATGCAGCCCTTTTGTTGTAAAACGACATTTTGCAAGGCTGGATAACGCACTCGACCGACCAGTATAAGCTTTATATCAACGGTCAAGTTTTGCAGTATACAAGAGAAGTATCTTCACGCCCAAATCCCCGAAGAGGTAGGCAGAGGTACAACCAGGGCACCCACGACTAGCCGAAGACACTAAGTCCCACAATGTGATAGGTGGCAAGCCTATCGCCAACCGGGCACATTTCCAATCCCGACCAACATTTTTTTTTAATTAGAAAATTGGAAAAATCCAATTTTCTTTATGTTGGCCGACCCGAGATTCGAACCCAGGACCTCATGCAGTCAAGTCCAACACCCGGACCGCTAGACCACAGAGGCGACAATATACAGACAGTAACAGACAATAAACAGAGTATACAATAGACAGTGTGTTATCAGATAAAAAAAAGTTTCTATTAGGTATTAGGTTGATCATTAATAGAAATTAACCTTTTAAATATTTTTTTTTCGTTTGACTGCACTAGTTTTAGATTGAACAATAAATGTATTAATCGATTTAAGCTTGATACAAGTCACTAAAAGCAATAAGTTGAAATACTCAGACCGCGATTTTAGCTAACCTGTAGGGTTACTCTTGAATCTCGATAAGTACAATATCGGAAATTGGAATCATATCGGTCACTTTAGGTGCTCTTGAACACAATACTAGCGAATTTTTAAAGTTTAATTAATAATAAACAATAGATGATTTTATCCAATTCATTGAATTTTGTTATAACTAAATGTTAATCATCCATTATTACTGTGTTCAAAAGTACCTAAAATGACAAATCCGATTTAAATTTCCAATTTGCATGAAATCGATATTCGAGAGTAACCCTACTTGTCACCGGAATCCTCGATTTTAAGAATATTTGTGTTTAGTCAATTTTTTTACATGCAAATTATATGCTTGTGTTATGCGTGTTAGTCAACGATACTAATACATAAAAATACTTAAATAGATACCAGAATAAATTTAATAAACACCCAGAACCGGAAATGCAGATATCTGAATGTTCATCACACAAATGTCTGCCCCCGTCGGGAATCGAACCCGAGCCACGCGAATATTCGGTGTAACTGGGCGTGTACGCTAGCATCTCGACCAACGAGTTCTTTTAAAGGTGCGAAATGTCTTCATACCACTGAACCGTAACAAATAAACCAGAGCAGTGTTATTATTTCGGTGTTATCGCAATGTTAGTGAAAGTAACAAGAACCAGTACCGTTTATTTGAAAGTAAGCGTAACTGCTCCGACAGCCGTGATCGTCTAGTGGTTAGGACCCTACGTTGTGGCCGTAGTAACCCAGGTTCGAATCCTGGTCACGGCAGCGGTGCGCTGTCACGGCGGAGCAGTTTTTTTTTCTTTTATGTATTTATTTATTAAAATCTTAGTACGTCTACATTTCTTACATCGGATACAGATATTCCACGTGTTGGTTTGGGTTCAAGTTAGATGGTCAGGTCAGGGACCATCTGCCTCTGCCAGGCAGCTCGTAAGAGGTGTGTACAGGTTAAAAGGGTCATTACCAACAAAACTACTTGTGGCTTAGACTTGGTGGGTGGATCAATTTGCTTGTATAAGGATCCACCGCCTTTCTTATTCCTGCCGTCATAATGACTCTGTCATGTTCTGGTCTGGACGGTAGAGTATCCAGGAATCTAATAGAATTATATCCCGATACATAAGCTTGACAAAAGCAGGAGGATGCTGTAATAGCGCACCCATTTAGATATTTTTTTAACCTATTTCAAAAAGTAGAATGTTATCACTTTGACTTTATGTTTTTAAATTATTTCGTATATTAGCTACTAAAGCGATTACTCGGCCAATAATAGATTGATTTTAATGATTCTTTTTGGGTAACTGTGACATAATTCTGACGTGGTCCGGAATAAACTTTATCAGCATCCAACTAGTGGTTTTTGAGTTACCCTTACTAATATTAAAAGGTGAGCGTAGGCTTACCGTCACTAATACCGTGACTTCCTACTAGGTGGTAGAGTTTCGCAGATTCGCCCAGATTGGTGCCACCGCCTTACTTAATCCTGCCTACATGACGTCAATGCTTGCCGTTGACGTTTTTCGGTTTGGAGGGTAAGGTAGCCGATAAACTTACTTTTGCTCTAGGTTTAACATCGCAACATCAGGTTAGCAACGCACCATTACCACGTTTGGTGTCTCTAGGCGTCGTGAATATCTTACCATCAGGAAATCTGTCTGCTTGTTTGTCTTCCATTATCATAAAAAAAATCAATCTTAATGATTTTTTTTAAACATACTTTTGGATGTATTAAAAATAACATAAGATACTTTTGTAAGACTTAAATGCGAGTGAAGGCACCGATGAAAGCTAGTACACACATACTCATACGCCTCGATGAAATCATGTTACGATATCGGTTACTCAAAAACTTCGTGTCGAATACTAATACAATTTATACGAGACCATTTCGGAAGCATTAGCTACCTTTCGAAATAGTATCTTCACGCTCATATCCCCGAAGAGGTAGGCAGATGCACAACCAGGGCACCCACGACTAGCTTAAGAACCAGCCAACAAGGCAGATATCTAATCCCGAGTAACATATTTTTATCAACTTAAAATTGGAAAAACCAAATTCTGTTTTTGTTGCCCGACCCGGGAATCGAACTCAAAACCTCATGCAGTTAAGTCCAATACCTGGACCGCTAGACCTCAGCACGAAAAAATAATTAGCGAATGGCGACGTCATATAATTGGAGTCGTTTTTTAGTTTTACAGCGCTCAAATTATGCAAATTAACCAACAATAATTAAAGCAGTGCGAGAATATTCTTACATTAATAAAACACCAGCGGCAAAGATGGAAACTCAGTGTGACCAGATTCAGTATTTTAATACTTTTTCAGTATATTTCATCGATTTT
>NJDC01040145.1:25872-40000 GCA_002245475.1 Calephelis virginiensis | reverse complement strand
GTATTAAACTTATTTAGCTCTCCAAGAGAAGTCCTTTCCTCTACTATTCTACTATCCACACACTAGTCGCTACCAGTCGGTCCGTTACGACCCGAAAGAACACTACACCGTCCATGTTGGTCTCAGCGACAAGGAACTATTTTTCATCCGGCACCTAACACCGAGCGGCGAACCACTACCCCTCCAATCAATCCACCTAGTAGTCGAGGTTTAGCCTCCCGGGAAAAAAAATTGATAAATAAATATCCCTGGACAAGTCACACAAATAGAATCTAACCCCAAAGTAAGTAAATCCTAAGCCTGTGTTATGGATGTTAGTCAACGATTGTAATACATAGAAATACTTAAATAGATACCAGAATCAATTTAATAAACACTCAGCCCCGGAAATGCAGACATCTAAATGTTCTTCACACAAATCAAATACATTTCAATCAAATACACAAACAAAACAAATACATTTGTGTATTGACACAATAACATACTCATATATTATCCTACTAAGATATTTTAATAATTATAATTGTACCTGTTTTTTTTTACACACTTTATTAGTATATTTTTATTTATTCGTTCTAAGTATAGCTATAGTTAATTGTTTTGTACACGATGCCTTCCATTTTATTTTCACAGCTTAATTTTTTTTTTGGGTTGGCTGGAAGAAATTTCTTTAGTTAGAGATAAGCTCGCCTTTTGTGCATTTTTAACTTCTCGTGTATTTTAGTTTTTGTGTGCAATAAAGTGTTAAATAAATAAATAAAAATGCCTGCCGTTGGGAATCGAACCCGAGCCTCGCGATTGGATATGTAGTTAGGCGTGTACGCTAGCCACTCGACCAACCTTCGAGAAGCCTTTTTGTTGCTGACATTGTAGGGAATAGTCCAATCTATTTAAAAAGTCTAAGACTGACCCCAAAGCTCGCCCAGAAAGCCTGGTGAAGTTGCAAAAATCGCGAAGTTAGCAATCAATTAGCCATTCAAAAAAATACATAAGAATATATTCACACCCATATGCCCGAAGAGGTAAGAAGACAACCAAGGCATCGACTACTAGCTGAAAACATTAAGTCCTACATTGTGATAGGTGGCAATCACCAACCAAAACATATAATGCAATCCCTGGCAAAGTATTATTTTTATTGCAAAATTGAAAATACACATTTTCTTTTTTTATTGTTGCTTGAATGATGAACCCTGGACCTCAAGAAGTCAAGGCCTACGCCGGATCGCTAGACCTTAGAAGCGACAAAAATACTTGTGTCTTTTTTCGGACTGCGGTTATGTAACTTCACCGGCCTTTACGTACCTGCTCGTGCCGATTTTTTTTTCGATGACAGCAATAAACATTCTTCGTCGCAATCAAAGGAGGACTATTTATTAATCTATGTTTTTTTTACCCTAAACCTACCTTTTTCATGCAATAGTAAGTAGGTAGCAGACAATAAAAAAAAAATTGCATTATATATCCCGGTTATTTGATATTTTCGTATTTACAACCATTTTCAAGACATTGCGCATTGGTAATAATTGGATTGCACATAAAAAATGTTTAATGCGCAATCACTAAACTAATTTTAGTTATCTCTATCTTCTTTTAACGGTAGTAATAGAAAGAGGTAGCACGTTTAGTGCTGTCAGATTAGTTTGTATATGATATTTCTACAAATCTCTTCACAAATCTACTCCTCCTCCTACTACTACTCCTACTCCTCGGTAAACGTTAATGAAAAGCGTCGCGAGTTGTACCACCAGTACCTTTCAAGTTGTTTCGCAACAGAACATTTCTTTCATGATTCATCAACATAACTTTTCCACTACTAACGTTTCACGAACAGAAGGATTTCTCGACATGCTTATATATAAGGAGGCAAACAAACAAGTCGGTCACCTGATGCAAAGTAATCACAGATATTTATTATCTTTTAAGTTTCGATATAAGAGCTGTCATCGCTGCCTCGTCTACCATATTGAGTTAAGTAGTTTAGGAGTCCAGTGCGGACAAACACCGTGACACGTAATTTATATATTATATTGTCACTTTTTTGTCCTCTATGTACCAGTTTGATATTACTAGCAGAGATAATTAAATATAATTATATCGTCTTTGCTGCTAGCGACTAAGCCTATACCTAATCAATATTTTGAAAGAAAAAATATTTACAGCTTTTTCCAAAGCTTTTATATACTAATAGACATAATTTTTGATAACTAAGATATAGAAACTACAAATTAACTATAAGCATTCGGCCGTTTTCAAAATAGTTAATTATTTCTCCGTACTCAGGCTTGTCTAATGAGTAAGTTTTTCTTCACTCATTTATTTACTAAGTTCCTATATTTATAAAAGAAAAAAAAGTATCTTCACGCCCATATCCCCGAAGAGTTAGGCTGAGGAAGATAACCAGGCACCCACGACTAGCCGAAGACACTAAGTCCCACAATGTGATAGGATAGGTGGCAAGCCTTATCGCCAACCGGGCACATATCCAATCCCGAGCAATGTTTTTTTTATTAGAAAATTGGAAAAACCCAATTTGCTTTTTGTTGCCCGACCCGAGATTCGAACCCGGGACCTCATGCAGTCAAGTCCAATAGCTGAACCACTAGACCACAGAGGCGACACCTATATTTTATGAAATGTTTCCAAATTCCAAATATTGCTGACTTTCTCTAATGTCCGACCTTTCTCTCATTTTGACTTAGTTAATTTACTTCACAAGTCAACGAGTTAGGAATATTTGAAGATGACATCAGTAGGGTTACTCTTAAATCTCGATATCATGCGAATTGGAAATATTCTAGTTACTTTTGAACACTACTAGCGGATTTTTAACATTTAGTTACAAATAAAGTAAAAAATCCGATAAAATATTCAATTGTTTACTTTTAACTAAATGTTAATAATTCGCCAGTATTGTGTTCAGTACCTGAAATTATACTCGATTCCAATTTCCAATTTTACATGAATCGTGGTTCCAGAGTAACCCTACAGTTCCTTATTAGAAGTGTAACCTGCAGTAGTTGTCTTTCATAGTACTCTCACTCTCGTTTAAGTTATTTTTTTTAAATCCTTGACGTCAGACGTCCGCATTGACGTCAGAAGAGACATATTCTTCACTTCTTCCTGCTTAGATCGGTTTTGTAGTGGAAGTCGTCAGTAAGTACTGGTTTTAACCAGGTGATATATTTACCGACGTTGTATGTAAATCAGGTATAATTTGAAATATCCACACCGCAAAAATAAGTCGTGCTTGACACGTCCTCACGCCGAATAACACCTAATCTTTAGTCAGATATTCCTTCCTAGGTATGTTTTGTGTTAGTATATGATAGAGATCAAGTAGACGACTCTCCTGGTGGTAGACAATCGTCGAGTATACATAACATAAATGTTAATAGTGCGTTGCTAATAGCCGGGTCTTAGGACCACGTTTACAGGTCTAATCCCTACCCCAGGCTGCATAGAACACAACAGTGGCTAGAACTGACGTTGTGATAGGAATGTACACAGGTCACCGGTGGTAAAGTGCTGTGTATCAACTTGCCAGATGTTGTATTCCCCACCTGACCTACTCCTGAGGCCAAAATGACTCAGCCATGTTCCTGTCTGGAGGATAGTGTAGCCGGTATATTTGTACAATAGGGCTTATATTCCGGACGCAGGACAGTGACGCACCTGTAATTTCTATGGTGTCTATAGGTCAAGGTTGTCTCTTGATAGTGGGATACCCGTGTCCTTGTTCACTTAAATATGATATCAATAAAGATAGCTATATAGCAACGGGACCAGTTCGAGCGATCTGCTGTACAGCAATCTGCAGCCTACTTTGATAGACTTATGCTACTACACTTACTTGTCGCCTCTGTGGTCTAGTGGTCCGGCATCGGACTTGACTTCTTGAGGTCCCAGGTTCAATCCCCGGGTCAGGCAAAAAAAATTAGAAATTGCGTATTTCCCATTTTCTAATAAAAATAATATTGCCCGTAGTTTCCTCAGCTATTGCATTTGGTCAAGTTACCACCTCTCCTCCCTGGGTTATTAATTATTATTTATGTATGCTAGTTGAAGCACACATATTTTTTTTGGTTTGGTATAGTAAAACCATAATAAAAATAAATATGTTTTAAAACATTTTTAAAGAAAGTGAATAATACAGGATAGGTACATATCCTAAATCTAGGATTATTAAATTTTTTGTCTAAACTTTAAAACTACTGTATAGATTTTTACTTAATGTTGTGTAGCAAAAGTTTATTATACGTACGTACGAGAACTTATAATATATACATATATAACTTACTTTTTTTTATGATATTGGAAGGCAGACAGATTTCGTGATGGTAAGATATTCACGCCGCCTGGAGACACCAAAGGTGATAACGTGGCGTTGTCAACCTGAGGATGACATGTTAGGCCTCGAGCAAAAGTAAGTTTACCGGCTACCTTACCACCGGGTACCAATCCGGGCGAGTTGCTGCGAAACTCTACCACCTAGTTAGATGTCACAGTGATAGTGACGGTAAGCCTATGCTCGCCTTTTACAAGTAGCCTGGCAGGAAGGTAGATGGTCTATTCTGCAAAGGAGCCCGGACGAACACGGGGGAATGGAAACGGGGAACACACTCCATGAATGTTATTCCTAACCATCATTAACCAAGAAAAATACTTTAACCAGTGTACGAAGTCACGGGCAACAGTTAGTTTCTTAATAAACCTAGCTACTCACATACATTTTTCCATCTTTTACCCGTTTTATCGATAGTAACTGCAGTGTCAAGGTCTCATGCATAATAAACGACAAAGGTATATTTCCGAAGCATATTAAAAAATCAATACATATGTAACTATTTTTAAAATAACGATTTATTGTAATATTCAGACATTGCAATAGCTTTCAATTACAGTATCTTCATGCCCAGAGTTGGGCAATATTTGAATAAATTTTGATTATTTGATAAAAAGTAATTATTCGAATAATATTTTATTCGCATTAAAATTATTCGTGAATAAATTATTCGTAACTGAAATAAATTCAAATATTTTGTTCGTGATTTTATTCGCTATTTTAAATAATTTTATTATTTAGAAACACGTGTTTTGCGGTTCTTTTGTTGTGAAAGGAAAAGGGTTAAGACGATTAATTATTACGATTTAACATAATAAGTATATTGGATACTATTCGTAGAAAGCATTTTTTCTTACCTAAGTCAAGTAAATTTTCTTTTTATGACAATAAAAGACAAACAAGCAGACGGATTTCCTGATGGTAAGAAATTCATGCCACCAAGAGACACCAAAGGTGGTAATTTTGCGTAGCCAACCTGAGGAAGGTATGCTAGGCCTCGAGCAAAAGTAAGTTTACCGGCTACCCTAACCTCCGAAGCGGAACACATCAACGACAAGCACTGACGTTATAGCGGCAGGAATGGGTACGACGGTGGTAGCGATCCGAGCGAGTTGCTGCGAAACTCTACCACCTAGTAAACTTACAATTAAAATGTTTGAAAAAAGAATTATGATGAAACAAATATTGTAAATAAATAATCACAACTGCAAACTTGACAATTATAGACGAATAAATATTTAATTAAAAAAAAATATTCTTTTGTCTTATTTTTATTCTTAATCGAATACGAATAAAAATATTTTTTCGTTATTCGAATAATTTTCCTTTAAATAAACTAAATTATTTATTATTAGCGAATACCTATAGAAAAATTTATTTATTCGTGATTCGAATTCATTTTGTCCAACTCTGTTCATGCCCATATCCCCGAAGAGGTAGGGAAAAGCACAACTTCGACTAGACGAAGATATTAAGTCCCATAGTGTGATAAATGGCAAACCTATCGCCAACCGGGCACATACCTATCCAATTCCAGGCAACATTATTTTTTATTGAATTGAATAAAAATGGAATAGGTGAAAAGATTTACTAATCTCTGTTAACTAACCAATCAAGGTAAATATTACTCCATCCTTAACTCGAATCTGCTGGAGAAATTCGGTATAAAATGATAGATATGTTCATATATTTACTTAAGGTTACATTACACTTATTCCTTTTTAAATACCTATTTTCTTTTAGAAATTTATTTCGCGGCTCTCTGGATGGTAAAAGATAACCTATAATAACCATATACGAGAACGTTACATATTAATCCCTGTACTGATCTGATATTAGGCTTAATGTACAAGTCTGCTGGTTATCATCGTATACCCACCTAGTCAAAATTTTTTTTTAAATTTCATTAATGAACTAATTCGTTAAAAAAGAAAGCTTGACCCCGACGTGATTTGAACACGCAACCTTCTGATCTGGAGTCAGACGCGCTACCGTTGCGCCACGGAGTCGATGTAAAGATCGTTAAAATAAGCAAACATATTCCAAAAAGTACAATATTATATAACAATATTGTATATAACTGCAAGATTTACAGCAAAAACTACCTATGAACTGTTAATTGTTATAAAAGAATAATTATTATAGGAAGGCAATATTTCTTTTTATCACTAAAGAATGAGTCAATTTATTTTACTTGCAGCTAATAGGTAATAGGTAGGTAGTTAGGTATACAGCCGTTATCAATTACCTAGTTATTTTGCGTCTTCATTTTTTAATTAAGTCTGATTTGTAACTAAATTTCACGAGCCTTCAGTACCCATTTAAACTTGAGAGAGAGCCTACAGAATTGTCCTGTCCTAACTAGGTGGCTATTGATTTTTGTATATTCCTGACAATAACTAATACACCAAAAAGTAATTAGCGAAATTAATCCATACGTTCATTCATAATGTGAGTTAAAGAGTATATAAATACTAGGTACGTAATAAGAGGCGGGACTACCATAGATACTTAGCAAACCCGAATTTGTATAAAGTTTACTTGAAAAAGTATAACCCGTATAATTTGAAAGTAAGTGTAAAGGCATTCAGATATAAGGCAACTAGTGACATATGATTTGGGCGAATAAACAACATAGCAAACCTTTTTTTTTTATTTTTTGACATGAAAGTTGTGCTTAACTGATGTGAGTAATGACTAAAGGAAATAGCGGTTAATTTGTATACTTATTAAAAAAAAATCTGTGGAAATATGTACTTGTAACGCCATCTATATATTATTATTGGAAATAAATTCTTAAGTTAAGAATTTGTAAAATAATATTCTATTTAAACTTGTACATATTATAATTAATACAGCAAACAGTCAAAAATTCGATACCTATAGCAACTCTTTAACACATAACACACACAATATACTGTTTTCTGTTAAACAAAAATCCTAAGAATATAAACAAAGTGTTACAATTTGTTACAATCAAAAACTGATGTAATAAACTTGTAATAAATATTATTAAAACATACCTACTTGCATTGCAAATATGTTTTATTTATAATTTAAAAAAATATATAGTGTGTTTAATGTAGCGCCCTCTATTGTCATACAGACCAATATTTGTGTTAACTGTCAAGACGTGTAATCTTAATCTCTTATTTCGTACTGTATGTATTTAAGTGGATAGATTCAACCTAAATATAATATTTAAAACAAAATATATTTAATTCCTTAATTTATCAAATAAAAAATTATCAAATAGTAGTCATTAAAATAAATTCTTTTATTAAAAGACACATTCAACCGATGAAGCAACAGCCCCTGTGGCCTAATGGATAAGGCATCGGCCTCCTAAGCCGGGGATTGTGGGTTCGAGTCCCACCAGGGGTACTGGTTATTTTTTAAATTTCAAAATGAATTTTTTTTATTCAATGTGGTGTGGAGTGAGAGCAATAAAATATTTGTAATAATATTTTATTGCTCTTACATTCCGTCTGGGAAAAATTATCGAGATTGTTTTTTTTTCGTATTCATTCTAAAGTTGACATCATACTAAAACTATTTCTTTGTAATAAGCTAAAAAACCTGAACAATTTGCAAATCATCGTTTGGAAGTGTGAAAAACTAATGGCACCATTTGTTTGTCTAATAAAGTCAACAAAGTAACAAGTAATAACTCGGAAAACCAATAAAAGCCACTTTAAACAATGACCATTTTACTTAGGTAATTTAAAACTTCAATAATGTTACATACTTGAACTGGACTGGAAAGAAAAACATGTTTAGCTTGTCCCATCTGATGCAGACGAAGAGACCGTCTAGCCTATTCCTGGCGCCACAATCACAGCTCCATGATATGGTTTGGAGGGTAAGGTTCCAGGCACGGTGAAGACTTGCAGAATTGACTTTTCACCTACCTCTTCCAGATAAGATCGCACCTACATTTACGGCGTCTAGAAGCCACGCTTATCTCATACCATCAGTAGAGTTGTGTTCTTGTTCGTTATCATATAAAATAATCCTTAAATTAAAAACGCTCAATGAACGCCCGACAAAACCTATCAGTAATGTAGCTAAGAACCAACTCGATCACGTCAGCTTTGCAACAAAAAAGAACCGCATTGAAGTCGTTCCATCTGTTTAAAAGTTATGATGCCACAGACAGACATGTAAAACTTATAAACAACCCTCGTTTTCTGTCGGGATTTAAATAGACACAAAATGGTTCGTTTTAAGTTTCAATTTCGATTTTTAAGTAAGACTGTTTTTTAAGGTAAGTCTGGTTTATTCACTGAGCGCAATATTAGCATTAACTACACGACACAAGATTCAACAGTTTTGTACATGAGTATGTCTTCCGTACGTTAGTATTATTACATATTA
The DNA here is from genome assembly GCA_002245475.1 of Calephelis virginiensis. Lineage (NCBI taxonomy): Eukaryota > Metazoa > Arthropoda > Insecta > Lepidoptera > Riodinidae > Calephelis > Calephelis virginiensis. Next base: position 31,278 of record NJDC01040145.1, on the reverse strand, counting down.
CCTATGTGCTTGCTTACACATTCATAAAAAAGTAAGTAGGTATAATTGTAAATACGAGTAGCAAAAGATAGGAAAAGAGACAACCTGCTTTCCTGATGAAAATAAATGACCACAGCCTGCATGTTTTCTTTTAGTGCTGACATATTGACGCTTAAAATGTAAGTAAAATGTTTTTTTTATTGTAAGCAAAATGTAAATGTTGTAGGTACTAGGTTTACTCATACTAGTCATCGCAGTGGAATTACACCAAGGGCTGGCAATATTCTGATAAACGAAATTTGTTGCTATCAGGGTTACTGTCTTGTTTTAATTGGATGAAGGGTTAAACCAATTTTAAATTTAAATAAAACATGTTGTGTTCATGATGGTAGATGTGTTTTATTTCGGATTTAATAATAACAAGTAGGTCAACTCTGATGGCTATAATACAACCGTTAAAGAAGTCTAAAATTAGACATAAACGAAACTACTTATACCAGGCCCCTGCCACTCGGCCGTACCTACAGCGATAAATGCCTACAAATTCGCGTGGAGACGCATCCACTCTGACAGAGAGTGTCGCCGCTTACGCGGAGAGGTCACGCGTGCGTTTATTAAAAGTTTTATAAATACGTTTAAAATAGAAAGGCTGGTTTTAAGCATTTCTCATTTGAAGGATGTTTGTCGAAAAAAAAAGGACGAGGGTCTGCCATTTAAACAAAAACACTTTCTTTGCTAGCTATGCTTTGCTAGCTATTTACTGCAATTACGAGTGATTCTAATCGTTTTGTTTTCTTTTTATATTCCATATTATGAAAGACTACCTATCATATTTATTGCAATATATTCTATCTACCTACCTAATTGACCGAGTTGTATATAATAGTTGAGATAAGCATCAAAAGTAAGATACAATAAGTGGTCAAGTTTCTTCTCCGATTCTCAGAACTAGGTACTCAATATGCTCATAAAATTTCATAAAAATCGGTCAAGCCGTTTCGGAGGAGTACGGTAACTAACTTTGTGACACAAGAATATTGTACATAAGATAGCAGCGCTGCCGCGGCCGCAAGCCGACGACCCTAGCACCATAGGTATCGCCAGTGTTGCCACTTCTATTTTTTTAAGCGCCAGATCAAAAGCAAAATGTCGCCGTATTTGAGAAATTTGAATATGAAAAAAACTACCAAATTCCACCAGACATTTTTTTTTTAGTTTTTAGCTTTGGTATTTGCATTACTCATGTTTCTGTTTGTATCAAATTACATGAATATTAAAAATCGGGTATAAATTATTCAAAATAAGTAATAAGGCAAAAAAAGAAAGAAAGTTATGTAACGGTCTTAGGGAATGAGGTGTCGTCTTAATCAACACGAATATACGATGCACTTATTTCTTTTTTTTAATGTTATTAGAAGGCAAACAATCAAACGGATTTCCTGATGGTAAGAAAGTGTGGTGATAATAGTTCGTTGCCAACCTGAAGTCGGGATGTTAGGCATCGAGCAAAAGTAAGTTTACTGGCTATTTTATCCTCCGACGCACGTCAACGGCAATCGCTGACATTATGGCGGCAGGAATAGATAATGCAGTGGCACCAATCCGGGCGAGTCGCTGCGAGACTCTACCATCTAGTCAGATGTCACGGTGTTATTGACGCTACGCTCGCCTTTTACGAGCTGCCTGGCAAAAAGGCAGATGGTCTATTCTGCAAAGGAGCCCAGACCAACACGAGGAAAATAGTTCACTTGTGTACTTCGAACAAAACTGTACAGAAAATGCCCCTGAATGTGTAATATTACACAATACCTAAACAATTCAGTTACTACCAGCAGCCATATTTTCTCTCAATTGCGTAAAAAAACCATAAAACATACATAATGGTTTTGTTTTCATGAGTATTTTTACCATTTTATTTGAATATCAAGATCAAACTAAAATTTCAATAATATTAATGTAGTAATGCACCAATGAATAACTGAAAAAATATATAAACTTCAAACGGCAAATTAAAACAACTACCAATTGGAACACTATTTATTTTATATGAATTTTACACAAATCATATACCATTTTCGATTTATATACTTAACAAATACACCAACAATTAATTCCTTCAATGCATTCGGAAATATCAATTTTCATCTGTTATTATAGGTATTATTATAGATGTTTATTAAAATTAGCTAAAGTAGTTAAGATACTTCAATATTGTTTTTAAAAAATTGCAATATACGAAATTATTATTTTTTTAAATACGCTATCCAAACCTATGTGTAACGGTGAAAATTTGGAACGAAATGTGGTTTCTCTTCAAAATATGTGTTGAAAAAAAACATTAAAAACCACTAGAAAAAATAAAAGCGCTAAATAGTAAAAAAAATCCACTAGCAACCTTGAAAAAGCGCTAGTTCTGGTGGAAAAACCACGAAGGTGGCAGCACTGGATACAGCGTCACTCTATGCTAGACAGCGACAGAAGTATGCGTTAAAAGAGAGCAGGAATAGTTAGGTGAATATCTCGTGAGGTTCGGAGCGCTTGTACGAGCTGAATTGAAGTTTATTGCTTAATTACAAGAGTCGCTATTTGTAAGAATTGTTACAACGAAGAGATGGTTCTGTACGTAGTAGGTACATATTATTCTGTGCTTATACCCTGATCGCACTTCTAAAGGCTGCGGTTTTTTAGAATAAATGTTTAGATATTAAGGTATATGTGTACAAAAATCAGAATAGCAAATGTTATTAGGTGTGATTTCGACATAATTATACCGCCTCCAGTTGGTAGCTATAAAAATATAAGGCGTTTCGGCAGTTTGTCGGCAGATGTCGTCATGTCGTAGTTGCGGAATGTAGATACCAAAGGTAAAACCTTAAAAAGGTACGTCACTTTCATAATTCCTCCAATTTGCATGATTGCGAAACAAAAATCAAGGTTAAGAACGAGAAAGTTCATATATTACATATTTAGTGACACTAAAATATCGAGACCAAACTTTTTTGATGACTCTGCAAAAGGGCTGTCTCTACCATAAAGCTATGTAGGTGCTTTAGAGCTTATGTGAAATGAGAGAAAATACTAATATTTTCCAGCTCTTTGAAAGTGTTAAGAATGAAAAAGATTTAAAATACTGCTGACGCGACGTTAATATTTTTTTATGTACCTATGTAAGTAAATACCTATTATTTAAATTTTCTTATCTGACATTTTTTAATTATATTTGTATTTTACATTTTATTTAAAAAAATGTAGATGAGCAACTTATTTTGAATAACATCCGAATCATTCATTCATCACTCCTTCCTAATGCTTGTTTAGGTACGTTTCAGATATATTTTTTACAGAAGTGATACGACGACGAGTGCCTACCACTTGTCTTATTTATTTTGGTTATTGTAACGTCAGTGTTTACGACTGTCCTTTTCAAATCTAATGATAATTCAGTAAAATTAGATTGTAACTTGTACCTCTTTATTCTAGTTTATAATGTTACTATTAGTTTTGAAAAAGTACAAGCCAAGATGTTCATAGTGTGTGGCCGCGATTCCAATCCGGTGGTAGTTTTTTAAAATGTCGTGTACAAGTACCACTTGCATGGTCCATGTAAATAAAGTTTTTTCTCAATTGTACTGGTAAAAATGAGTTTATTTACTTAATTAATTATTTTTGTACATTATTAAAAGACACAGCCGTTATATGACGTTTTAGTACCTATCTTACTTTTACCGCCCGGGTGCGGTAGTTAAATGTAAACGACGCGTGTACTAAAAGATATCGCCAAGGCTATTATGTAAAAATAGATAATCAACAATCGAAACACAATCGACTATTGTGTCGACTGTTGTGTCAACTGTCAAATAACAATGAATTACTAAAGCAATCGTACCTATTTTGACTTTTTAATAATAACGAATCAGGAATTATTTCACAAAAATCGCGCGGTTCTTACCATTACTCGGATATCGAAAGTTATAACGTTCATTCGGTGCGTATTTTTTATTTATGTCATGATATTGGAAGGCGCACAATCACACGGATTTCCTGGTGGTAGGAAATTACCGTTAGAGGATATACTATATTACCGTCTAGAGACACTAATGGTGGTAATGGTGCGTTGTCACCCTAAGGCCGGGATGATAGGCCTTCATCAAAGGCAAGTTTATCGGCTACTACGGTAGCGAAGACGTAACACGTCAACTGCAAGCGCTGACTTTATGGTGGCAGAAATAGATAAGCCAGTGGTACTCTTACGCGGCAAAATCGCTCTTGCGTTTGACTATTGACCGGCTAACAATCCGGGCGAGTCGCAGCAAAACTTTACCAACTATAAGTAAGCTTATGCTCGCCATTGTTGTTGTTTACATTTTTATTTTTTTGTTATTATGATAGCCATTTCCCAGACGAAATTTTTGATCAGAAACACTAAACGTCACGCTAGCGACTAGTGACTTATTAATTTGGTCACCATGTGCCTATAAATATAATGTACACTTAGTGATAGACAAGGGATATGAGTAGCCTTTAGCTGGGTGGCTATCCCTAAAATTGATTTTGCACTTAATATTGGGAATTCTAAGACTTTTAGTCTTAAATCATTTCGTGTAATTTGTCAAAAATTGTATAATATAAAGCTCACTCATCAATTTACATAATTCGACGACATATAAGTTATAACCAAGTATGACGTTTCGAGCAGACAGCGTAATCCATATTCATGACTTCGGAGACGCCTTAAGACAACATCCGGCCATCCGGTCAAATGAATAAAGGTACCAATTATTACGGAACAAAAAGCGAGGTGACAAAAAAAGAGAAAGTTAAAAATTTATTACATATTTATTGATATAAATATATTAACGAGATCAGGAGAGAAAGTCCGACGTGCACTTTCCAAAACGGCGACATAGAGCCCGCTGAGCCCATCAGCGGTAGGCAGCGGAAACCAGAATGCTGTATATAATAACCTACTTGACTCGGCAGTCGGCAATCTCGATCTGGAATTTTATTTTCATTTTATTTTTAATCACCCCGAGTCCCTAGTGTAGGACAGACCATGCCTTCCTCCCGGACGAGACCATACCGGTGATAGAGTGCCATGCAGCAATGTCAAGTATATGCCCGAGTAGGGTCTACCGTAAATTCTTGCCGTCATGATAGTGTTTGGCACAGTCATGTTCTAGTCCGGAAGAAGGTAGTCGGTAGGATTTCACATTAAACTTAACACCTCGGAATAAGAAGAGCGGTACACCTATGACCTCTATGGTGTCTATAGGCCAAGGTTGTCTCTTACTATTGAATATTAAGATGTAAACAAATAAAATAAGATAAATGTCATAAAGTTTTTATGGGGAGAACTTGAAGATGGAAGTTTCATTTCAGCATTTTCTTTTGTAATGGGGGATAAAATCTGAACACGAGTATCGAGAC
>NJDC01040145.1:7287-25134 GCA_002245475.1 Calephelis virginiensis | reverse complement strand
GAGCACACCAATATTTGACCATGGCCGTCGTTACGAAACTAGAAAAATATTAAACGTCAGATTAGGGAACTTCCTAGAAAAAAAAAACAAATGTCAGCTTTGTTTAAAAACATGTTTGAAAAAAGAATTAATTTGAACAGCTGTGATTTCTGACTTCCTCAATACGTACTTATTTTTAACTACATAATATGACGGCAGTAGAAGTAACAGGGATACAAAGTATTAAAAATAAATAAGTAAACAGAATGCTAAATCTAAATAATATTTTTAATTTAATACTGTACCTACACATAACTATGCCGTGTCTACAAAGTGTTTAATACTAATTATAATATATAAACTTATTTTTTAAATTAAGCACTTTCCTGTGAAGAAACAAAATTCTGTTTTTCCTGCACCGACAGGTACCTAATTTGATAAACATATTTTAATCTGATTAAAGAGTAAGGATGTAAGAGTTTTGGTTGATGATGTAGTGCTGGAACAAGTGAATGAAATTGTATATCTTGGTTGTGCTTTTAGCAGGGATGGAAGGTACACCGTGGATGTAGAGAGGAGAGTGAGTGCAGGGAATAGTGTGAACGGAGCGTTGGGTAAAGCTATTCCAAAGCGAGGTTTTGAGTCAAAAAGCTAGACTCGCTTTGCATAATTCCGTGCTTATTCCAACGTTACTGTATGGAAGCGAGAGTTGGTTATGTCAGAAAGAGCATGAAAGTAGGATAAATGCGGTCGAAATGAGAGCATTACGGAAAATCTGTGGAGTAACGCTCGCTGACCGCATTCGTGACAGTGAGATCCGAGAAAGAGTGGGGTTGAAAGAAAGTGTTGGTGTTAAAATGCGAAAGGGCATGCTCCGCTGGTTTGGTCATGTGGAAAGAATGACAGATGAGAGATTGACAAAGCAGATATACAATGCGAATGTGGATGGATACCCGGGTAGACCAAGGCTGACATTTCATGATCAGATCAATGGGATATTATCCGAGGGTCGTGTCAAGAGTCTCCGAAACCGGCGTGTTTGTATGAAAAGGGTTGTGAATGTGAAGGAAGCAAGACAGGTTTGTCAGGATCGTGAGGTCTGGCACTCGATACTCTCTGCCTACCCCGTAAGGGACTTGGCGTGAAGATATGTATGTATGTAATCTGATTAAATTTCATATCCCAAATTTTTAAACTCGGTTAAAATAAAAAAAGCTTAAATACTATTTAAATAGCTAATTGCAATTATGTTTTTTGTCTCAATTTAAGGATGCTATTAAAAAAGGTAAGTTAAAGCACTAGTGGTAGTAGTGATGTTACACCTATTTGAAAAGGAAGCAATAATCTCTTTACACTTAATAGTTTATATCACTGGTATAATATGTAAACTGATTATGGGTGTTTATTCTCTGATAAGACGCATAGAGTAAAGTATAATAACTGAGATAAGACGCATGGCCGAGTGATTTAAATACTTCTTGAAATAAATTTCTTTGTCTTAGTGACATCTCTCATATTTTATGTGAAACGCGTACATTTTGCTTTTCTTTACTCTGGATAATTTGATAGGTGGCGCTTTATCAAAAGTAGGTACTAACTGATTAATGTCACTACACGACTATTCTCTAGATGGCGTTGTTATCATATGTGTAAAGTTTACATGTAGGTGTACTACAACCACCACGTGCTTTCGCCAATTGAATACAATGTTAATAAACCCCTAACACTATATACTTACCTTGATTGAGTAAAAATCTTGTGGTGTACATACGGATGTAAACTGTATCGGAATACATTTCATTTGCGATATCTTATTTTAAAGTAATATTGGAATATAAAAGCCCCAAGTACCTACAAATCTTGCTTTGGACCTACTCCAAAGTTAGTTTATCATAAAAGTAAGACTAATTACCTGAACATTAACAAGAGGTTGTTGTCTCATATAAAACGGATGGATCCGGTACGTTTGTTCTCTACCCGGTAGAACATAATCTTCGAAGGGGACTTGCGAGTACACTGTGTCATTCACGGGACATTGTGGTCCCACTATTCTGTTGGGTATCACATTTTGTACCACATGAGAGTTCACAGCTTCTATCACATCGGCGAGGGAGCTAGAGCTGACCTATGAAGAATAAACGACATTCACAATATTTTATGTAGCTGATATGGACCTTGACCAAGTTTTTATATTCTTTTTCAGATTATGCACGCTGAATTTATATTTTTATTTTATTCAATCGTCTGTTTAGTCTAGCGGCCCGGTCCTGGACTTTATTTCATGAGTTCACCAGGGCAACGAAGACACTAAGTCCGACAGCGTGATAAGTGGCAAGTCTGTCGCCATCGGGGACATATCCAGTCTCGGGAAACATCGTTTTTATTAATTGAAATAACATTTTTTTTTCTTTTGTTGCCCGTCCCGGGGATTGTACCCGCTCATGGAATAAAGTCCAACGCCGGAGACCACAGAGGCGAAGAAGTCTTATAATAACTTTCAATAACCCCCCGATAAATCCTGTATTATGTACAGCCAGAAATTAGTGAATATATTGTCTTTGGTATAGCTAAGAACCATATCGATCATTCCAATTTCTGCATCGATATTGGTCCATCCATTCAAAAGTCATGATGTGTGGCAGACACACTGAGAGAGATAGAGAGATATTTATCAACGACCTATCGAATAAAAAATAATAATAATCATTATTATAAACAAAACAATAATCATTATTACAGACAAAACCTTTTCAAACTAAATGAGTATCAAAATTGGTTCATTCAGTTACAGCTCTGCTATCGCAGATAGGCAGCCAATTCCTACGACAAATAGACAGACAGAGAAATGTTGCCCTGCCCAATTTTGCACTCTAACGTCTTTTTTGCGTTTAGAATAGACTAAAGCATTATACAAGCGAACAGGAAATTCTTATTGTAGGTATGACAAACTAAAACTTACCGACAAAAACAGCTCCGAATAATCCAAATACTCAGTATTAATGTTCTGATAATCAGTCAAATCATCAGCTATGTATGCGAAATGGACATCAAAATAGCTGGATCTCAGTGACATCATCAATGATCTGGCTCTTTCTAACTCTTGCGCCGAGGGTCGATCAGTTGGAGTCACAATAAGGACCAGAGTGCTATGGCCAGCGCTGATCTTATTAGATATTTCCAGTACTGTTTGGTTCCGGGAATGGTTAATAATCCTCGATATCACATTGGGGAGGTTTGAACGATTAGGCCCTGTAACAGCTTACAATTTTTATGAGGTCACTAACGTCGCCATATTTAGAACAGACTTAGGCCGAGACCACACTGTGAATTTTCACCGCGCGGTTTTTTCGCGCGAAATTAAATCAGCGTCGCATTGCTCTTTGTAACAAACCACAGTTTTTCGCGAATTTTTTACAACCAGTTCGGATACTCGTATATGATTCAGTATGTTACAAAATTGCGTTAAAAACAACGCGGAGAAAATTTGCAGTGCGGACTAGCCCTTAGTAGTTACTAGTTTTGTATATTAGACATGCCAACTCTCAAAAGAACCAATCCAAGAGAATTTTTGAAAAATGATGGATGGAGTTTCGAAAAAAACTTACATATAATATTAATTACTACAACACCTGTAATATCTATAGGCCATCCTTTATCACCAGTAAGCCCGTGTGCTTGTCGGCTCTTTTATGCTATAAAACAAATAATGAAATTCCGATGTGCTCCTCTGTGGTCTATCGGTCAGACTTGACTTTTAGAGGTCTCGGGTTTGATATCAAGCAACAACAAAAAATGAAAATATTACCAAAAATGTATAAAAATAAAGTTGCCCGGGATTGGATATGTGTCCGGTTGGCGATAGGCTTGCCACCTATCACATTGTGGCACTTAATGTCTTCGGCTAGTCACGGGTGCCCTGGTTGTGCCTCTGCTTACCTTTTCCACACATGCCTGCCATATGTTAAAAAAATCCTTTAAAAAAATGTCACTTACATTCAGTAGTCATATTGTCCAATGTGGAGAAGAATGTAGTGAGGTTATTCACCGGGGGAACAATCCATTCACCGGTATTACCTTGCAGTAGTGATATTGTGCTTCGTTTAGCGTCTATTTCCAACGAGCCTCCAATCCATCTAAAAGTGTTAGGGAAACTTAAATTTTTGTATTCTTTAATAGTTTTTTTTTTGGCGCCTGAATTACCTTTACCCTGCCCTATCTCACTGATGTTACGGTTTAGAAATAAATTTACTTACTTTCATACTGTTAATCAAGCAGTGTTATAGACAAGGAAACGGTGTCCAAATCTTCACATTAATGAAGAAATTGGTACACGTCAAAAAACCAATTTCCTTACTTTAACACTGCAACAATCAAAACCTTTATGTACCTTTACTGTTAACATTACTATTCGCTACTTTCTGGAAATCCTTCGCTGATTTAATACTGGTAGTCCTTTATTTTGGCTGATAGAAATTCAGTTTTCATTATTTTAACTAAACGATTTTATTACAAGCTGACCCGGCAGACGCTATTCTTCTATTTTTTCAAATTGATTTTAGTAAAAAAATAAGGTAAGTCACCCTTATCATTTAGGGGTATGAAAAAACTGAGAAGGAAGCGAACAAGCACATGACTCTCCGGATGGTAACAGACAACCATGGCCTATTGACACCATAGATGTTACGGGTGTGTCGCTGTCCTGCGGAAGGGATGTTAGGTCTATTGTGCAAGTCTACCCGCTACCACCCAACCCTCCGGACTGGAATATGAGCAGGTCATTATGGCGACAGATAAAGGGAAGGCGGCGGATACCTATCCGGGCAAGTGTTATAGAAACTTACAATTTCCTCTCTTTTCTTTACTAATTTCAAATGACCTTAAAGATTCTTCCGCGCATTGGCATGGTTTCTCCATTTAGAATAGACCATCTGCCTCCCTTGGCTCATAAAGGTGAACACAGGTTGAGCATAAATTAAATGTGTCATTAACATAAAAACCATTGCAGGCAACGTGCTTAACAAAAATAATCCTATAAGGGATCTCCTATGTTATACATGTAACTTTTCCTGTCGCCATAGCCCATAATAATAGTGTTTTAAGTATCACCGGGAAAGGGGGGTTCTAGAAGTTTGACGTTTCTGTGTGTATGTTTAAACGAATGTACGGATTTCGATGAAAATTTATTTTCGTACCTCACATGTAAGTTTTGTCAAGGTTTATTGAACACTAGCTGTTGCCCGCTACGTCCTACAGGAACATTGTTTCGGCATAAAAACTATCGTATGTGTTAATTCAAGTTACCCTCTATGTGTGTACAAAATTCATGAAAATCGGTTCAGCAATTTTTGCGCGAAGGAGTAACAAACAAACAGACAAACTTTCGCATTTTTTTATAATATTAATAGGATTTTTAAATGTTTGATTGTGCACTGTCGCGTTTCAACCTGAAGTCATTAGGCTTGCATAGCGTCTAGCAACCCAGCTCGTCCACGAAATAGTCAAAGTCAACAGGGAAGCGTTATGGTTGCCGGTTAGTCATTGTCTCATCGGACTAAAAAGATAAGTTTTAATAGTACCACTTGTGAAAATTACTAACGACATAAACTGCTGAACTTCATATCCCTTCCAGGAACTGTCAGTGGCCACAACCAAATCTACCGCCGGGACGCTGCGACTCGCTTGGCAGTCACGGTGATGTTCCCGCAATACAGCCCCTGCAACATATGATTCGCAGTTCATATCGTTTAAGCACAGGAAACTGTAAAAATCGACTTTAATTATTTCATTATTATGGCGCCATTTGATCATTCTTCTGTCGAAAGATACCTCGTGATTACAAGAATGTTCTGTTTTTGAGTTATCCTTATTAAATAACAATACCTGACTGCGTCGCCTAAAGGATAGCGCACATTACGCGCACATCTAAGCGGGGCGGAGTGTATCGGGTCGGGCCGTTTCACATCGGAAGATTTGTGTTACTCAGGCCGAAAGAGTGAGTAAAAAATAGAGTAGCAACTCGACGTTAAAATCGTCAAGTATGGAAAGTGGCGCCTCTCATTCAGCTTCTCAGCACTCTACTCACATTATTAATATCATGATCTTTGCTGACTGTATGCTGCATAGGGTAAAAACACAATATGCGTTGCTCCATACAATTGCGCTGCGATGCGCTCTGTACCTTCCCGTCTAAATATGCGCTATCCTTGACTTTACCGACTAACCACGAGGCTCGGATTCGATTCCCATTGGAGGCAGTAATTTATGTTTATAGATGTATTCAGTTTTGTGTCTGAGTCTGTTTGCTAAATTTATTCTGTTATTTATTAAAACATTTCTGTCATTGACTAATTTTCGATTATACGAGTATTAAATTATTTATCAACGATGTCGCCTCTATGGCTGAGCGGTTTGGGTTTAGACTTAACTCAACGAGGATGCGCGTTCGATCCCCGAGTCTATCTAAAAGCGACGGATTGTCTCTTACTGTCAGGAGAATCGTTTGCTAGTTCACTCTCATGTCACATTCAAAAAAACTATACTTACATACATAATCTTTAAACGCTGTAACTGCTGCTTCGCTTATCCTTCTCATTTCGTCTTTCGGTATGTACACAGTTATCTGTCGTATCGATAAAATGCTTGCAAACTTAAAAGTCTCGTCCAACAAGTCTGAATTATCTGAAATACTCGAATACAGCGTCTGTCGGTTACACGCCCTTACGCTCTGGTCGAATGATACGCCTTCATTCGAGTAATACATTTCTAGGACTTGAGATAAACGCAACGACCTCCTTTGTTCCACCCATTTTGGTACATGGCTTGCCAATATTAGTCCTGTAAAATTGCTCGATTCTACATACACAATGCAACATAAACGGTGTTTCATTGGCTAGAAAGACTTTGTCACCATGATTCATACAATCAACATAATCACTATCCTAGCGACACGCTATGTTGGCCGATTTGACGTTTGTATTACCCAAGTAAACAATTATGTGAGTTGACTTCGCTTAATCTACATTATTCCAATTTTTGAAGTAAAAACTTCTTTAGCGGCGTTGTGCACTTTTTTTGGAATGTAAAAACTTCTAAACTCGAGTCAGAACACGTGACCTGATCGAAAATTCGTAAGACGGCACTGGACTCTTGCACGAATGTTCGTGTTGTCATGTTTGTGTACGATAGCGCAATAAATGAATATTGTGTTCTACCACATAAATGATAGTACTTTCATACTGATAATGAAAGCAATTTGTGCAAAATTATTCCCTAACAATGGTAAAATATCAAAAATGCACAACTTTAATATTTAAGTTTTCATTTCTGCCAGCACTCCCGGAGTGCAACCCGTCGTTTTTTAATAATAAATTGACATTTACGTCACTTTTGTATGTGTCAAAACGGCCATCATATCGTGCCGCTAGTATACTATTATACGTAGTACTACTATTTTACTAATTATTTATTTGATTGTAAAATTAATAAAAAATAGGTCTCAAACTCTTTAAGGCCTATAAAATAATATAGTGTAGGTATATTTTCACGTTGGCTATGAAGTATGTAACTGTAAGTACCTATATGTTTAGGGTTCATACATGGATTTTGGCGTTGGGATGTGAGAGATGTAACCTTCTGGGTTATTCCTCATGTAGGGTAGTAGGTATGTAGAGTGTATCCAATCAAACCTCGGTGGTATAAGAGCGCTTGTAGCAGCTTGTCCGGATTAGTACCACCACCGTACCTATTCCTGCCGTCATGGCGTCAGAATTTGCCATTACCGTGTTCCATTGCACATGTGGTCTAACATCCCGGATATAATATAGCGATCTGGTGCATCACCATAGCATCTATGGTGTCTAATGCCTATGGGCAACGGTTGCCTCTTACCATCAGGAAAGTCACCTGCTTGTTTAGTATCTTATAACATAAAAGTGTTGTTAAAGCAAATGTTATCAACGTCTGTTTTCTCAAACTTTAGTGCTCATTTGAGACTCTTCTCATGTCTCGCAAAATGATACAATTAGCATTGTCCTTTTAAAGCCAAATAAAGCTAGCATTGTGTATGTCAAAAATCAACTTTTTAACTAATTTATAATCAAATTAGCACTAAATTTTAGGCAAAAAAAGATTAAAATCACTCCTCAATGAAAGCTTTACAGACGTGTTTAATCAATTGCTTGTAAAACTCATTACTTGCCATCAACACCAGCTAAAATTTCAGCATCTGTGAGATGCCAATCAACGATTGTTTCATTCGGAGGAAACATATAATTGTCTCTCGGCAGGAGCGTGTCGTTCCACCGGTTGTTAGAACCAATGGCAAACTTTCGTGCGATCGTGCCCGCTCTTGGTCCCTGGTTGACAACCGCCTCTGCGAGATCACCTGCAACAGAAATAAATAATTAAATACGCAGGCCGGATTTAGCAGTGCCACATGACACCGCACTGGGCGACATTTCTACGTCGATCTTTAAATATAACTTTAAATAACCTACCAATTTATAAAAAGAAAATAATAAAATTGTATTTTTAGTTTTTGAAGCTGGGTGTACAATAGCAAAAGCTACGAGATTATTCTACTTTACAAGTCTATTGTTCTAATGCAGTCGGTTCGAAATACTCAGATAAATTGCAGTACAACGGCTTGCTCAGATTGGTGCCAACGCCTTATCTTATTCTGCAATCTCAGCGTAAGTGCTTTTCATTGTGGTGTTCGTGCTGGTCTTTAAACCATCTATAAGATAACGATCCATGGTGTGTATAGACAACGGTTCTCACTTACCAACGGAAGAGCTTATTCGCTATCTTAAAAAAATCATACCTAAGGAGGCATCGTTTATTAAACAAACTGACATTTTTTTTATTCAGTCACCTGCCCCTGTCTCCCTCGAAACTAGAGCCGAGTCAAAATTAAATTTCAACACTTAAAAGCTCACCTGCAAGTGCAGCAACCCATATGTTACTGATTGCATTATCTGCGGTAACATCAACGCCATCAACTGTCAAAGCTCCAATTTTGGTGTCCCAGTCTTCCAAAGCCACATCCATTAAAGCTTGAGATATATCCTCTTTGAATACATTGGCATTAAGTATATCAGTAATGAGTACACGTTGGGCTTCGAGTGACGCGGCTATGGTTGCCACCACGATACCAGGAGATATGGTGCCCCAGTCGGTCTGAATCACTCCCTCTTCTATGGGACATCTGCTGTTTAATCTGAAACCAGATCAGAATAACCAGATCTCTTCTTTATCACTTTTTTATAAGCTACACTACAAACAAGTTGAGGCTTTTCCTGACATAAATATTTCCTGATAATGAAGTTTACCTGCTGCCCTTTTTATTAAATTGGAACACAACAGTTACGATCATTACTCGAACAAAATAAGACAGTGACGCCTGTGCATACAAATCAATATAAATAAATATTAATAAATAATGTGGATGAATGTAGGTACCCGAGGAGACCTAAGCTGACATTCCACGATCAAATCGCTTGGGTATTATCCGAGGGTGGTGTCAAGAGTCTACGAACCGGTGTGTTTGTATGAAAAGGATAATAAATGTGGAATAAGCTAAAAATGTCTGTAAGGATCGTGAGATTTAACACTCGGTACCCTCTGCCTACCCCGTAAGGGACTTGGGTGTGAATATACATTAATTACTAATCCTAACAATCCGCCATAGAATTCTACTATCTAGTGCATATAAACTTCAAATCAATTTATCCACTTTACCAATACCTTTTTAAGAAATGGTACGACTATAGGTATATTTACACAAATAGATCGGTATAAGCAAAGACAAATATTTACTAATCTCTGGTATAAGCTAGGTCATTTTATTATAACCGTAATTAGTTCTTTAGTTTTTATGGCACGTTTCTGGATTCAATATTTTGAGTTAGCATATCTGGGTAAAATCAATTTATATTTGTCAGTTTAATTCGTTTTCAAACTTAACCTAGGAATGTGGAAGTGACCCTAACCAACTAAGATTTTTTTGTTGTTGGAGACGAGGCACAGAGTGCTCGCAATGCATGGGGATTATCTGAGTACCCATTTCTTCATGATATTAGAAGGCAACAAGCAGACGGATTTCCTGGTGGTAAGAAATTCACGCAGCCTAGTAATACCAAAAGTGGCAATGGCGCATTGCCAATCTGAGGCCGATATTAGCCCTCGAGCAAAAGTACGTTTTTAACGGCTACGGCTATGTTCGGACGGTAAACCGAACCAGAACATGTCAACGGAAAGGCAACGTTATGGCGGCAGAAATAAAATCTCGTTCAGACTTTGAACCCACGTATAGGGTAGGTAGGTATACGTATTAAAACTTGAAACATAGTGTGAACGATGTTTAGGGAAGAACTACACCAGAGGAGCAGAGAGAGTGAGTAAAAGAGACTTAGCAGTAAAACGTCAAAGGAAATCTTACCGATCAGCAGATTGCGCCATCACAGTTTGTCGCTGTTCTATTGACAGAGGGCACACAACATTTTCATCACCCCTTTCCCATCGCTGAACCGTAGAACTGAGCATTTTGTGTAGCAAACACTTTTCAACCAAAGACAAACTTTCGTCCACATTGATAAGATCTTGACTGGGCAAGAAGAGTTCCATTAAGAGCCTGTATCTCTGGAATTGGAAAGCCGATGCCCGGTATGGTAGCAAGAATTCTGTTTCAATAACATTACCAGCTTCTTCTATTCCATCCAGTCGAAGACTGTGAAAAAAATCAATTTTTTTTTTACATGATACTGGAAGGCAAGCATGCAGACGGATTTCCTGATGGCAAGAAATTCACGCCGCCTAGAGACACCAAAGGTGGTAATGGTGCGTTGCCAACCTGAGGCCTAACATCCCGGCTGTTAGGCCTCGAGCAAAAGTAAGCTTAAGGCAGCCGGTAGGCTGCCTTAAGCCCCAAACCGGAACACGTCATGACGTTATGGCGGCAGGAATAGGTAAGGCGGTGGTACCAATCCGGGCGAGTCGCTGCGAAACTCTACCACCTAGTTAGATGTCACGGTGTTAGTGATGGTAAGCCTATGCTCGCCTTTTACGAGCTGTCTGGCAGGAAGGCAGACCAACACGGGATATGAAAACAATGTCCCACACATTGTTTTGTCACAGGTCCTAGAAATAAGCTTTTAAGCAACTAGCAACTTATAGGGAATGAAAGTGGAGGAAGCCAGAAAGGTCTACAAGAATCGTGAGATTTGGCACTCGATACGCCCTGCCTACCTTACAAGGGACTTAGCGTGATGATATGTAGTTATGTACGTAATAACCAATACATTGTGGGGTATATATGACACACCGACTACTACGACGTAGGTAGGGTAACATTTAAAGGACCAGCCAAATTTTGAGAGAGGGTTAGAAATCGATAACACTTTCCATTTACAAACTAATAAAAATTAAAAAAAAATGGAAATTGTAATTTTTATCCGACGCAAAATACAAAATGGATGGTTATAAACGCCGAACGCAATCGCATGCGTAGGCTGGTGACGTCAGGACTTGTACTAGATACGACTATTGTAAACGAATGTTCATAAAAGTAAATGTTACAATTTGGCAATAATATTTAAAATGGAGTATCATTTCAGCCGGCACTTCCTAATATTAAAATTTGACTGGTATTTTATTATATATATTTACGGTCGTCACTTAAATACAAAAGTTTAAAAATCACGACGACCGATTAAACGTGCGAAGAGGTAGAAAAAGGCGAAGAAAGCAGGTAAGACCAATATTATTGACCACAATATTAATTAAGATTAAGTACTATCTGTCTAAAACGTAAGAAACGACGTGAGTGTTCTATACACCCCAAAGTTCTATGCAAAGTGTTAAGAAAAAGACTGATTAAACTTTTTTCAATCTTAACCTGAACTAATAAATAATAGCAAATAGGTACCTACCTTCTAAGCAACGTCGTGCTAAACAGCCTAAGATCCAAACTCGTATCTTTTTCTAATCTTCGTATGAGTGAAAGGAATACATCTAGTCGTCTCGGTGCACTTAAGGCTGGACCTCCGTTTTGGTAACATTGTAGTAAATGTGTAGGTATACTGGGTAAAATCACTGCTTTGCAAACTAAATCGAAATAAAAAAAACGATAATGTATAGAAAGGAAAAGTCTCAACGTGGTGTAGGTTTCTATGAGACTACTCTGTCTTATCTGTCAACGTCGCAAGGAATTAATCCATGGCTCTGTCATTTTCTGCTGCTAAAAATTGCTATTTGCTAGAGCAGATAGTGGATGATGTGATGAATAGATAGAGTAAAGCAGATGCTATAGTATTTTCACAATATTTCATGCACTAGCAAATGGAGGTCTTAAGCGAAGAAAAAGGCTATAGCGACGGAAAAAATCTTTTCAGATCTGACAGACGTAGGCAAGTCTTAACTTCCCTAAGGTACTTCTGATGCCTGGTACACACCAATAGTGAGAACAAAGGAGTGTGATTTTCGTCTCGTTCGTTTGCTTGGTCAAAAAAGTGAAGTCTCTCTCAAAGTGAGCGATAACGCCCCTTTGTGGGCTCTGGAAGCCTAGAGGGGGCGCTGGGAGCCTGTAAGGACACCTGAAAACGATGGCCCATACCCTTTTAAATACATGTCATATAAGTAAGTAGGTATCCCAAACAAAAAAAAAAACGGGCTAGTAAGTGTGGAGCAACTTTGTTGAAAATGGATTAAAATCCAACCTAAAAGTGGTTTTTTAATAAAATTAAATTCCAGTTTTACAGCTTAGCCTTGAGGTATATATATATATATATATATTGCTTATTAAGCCGAAGTCTGAATTCCCTAAGACAGTCCATTTCTACAGAGATGTAAAGGTATAGATTAGAGATGAAACGGATATCCGGCAACTATCCGGTATCCTGCCTGTCCGGCCGCCTAAATAATATCCGGTCGAATGCCGGATAACTGCAACTCGGCCGGATGCCTATCCGGATCCGAATCAAAAAAAGATATGGATAAAAAAAAAGTAATTATTTACTTTATTAAGAAGAAATATAAGTTGTTTTAGTTTAAAGTACTCATTACTCATTACACAATTAGTACTCATACTGCACTGAGGGCAATTTATGGTGAATAAATACCAACTTTTCTGCATTGAGAGGTAGAAGGCGGTTTCGCTTCTCTTCATAAATAAGGCCAGCTTCAAAAAATATCTATCACTGTACACACTGTTACAAGGTGCTGAAAGATAAATTTTGACTAACTTTGTTAAATTTGGGTATCGTGACTAAATAAATAGAACTCATGTTCTAGTTCAAATTCAGATGACATCTAATGAGCTCAGAAAGCTAGCATTATTATGTAAGCAAGTTCATATGTCAGATTTCACTGAAATAGCGAAAGCACTCGAAATATTACGTTCGATTTTCTCGTAAATTCTGTCATATACAGTCGTGGTCAACTAATTAGGGACACTCTTTGGTTAAACCGAATTGTGAATTTATTTTTTATTTTCAAACGAGTCTAAACCATATTCCATGGTGGTGTCTCAGCGAGGACCGTTCGACGACGTCTGGTAGAAGCAGGGTTGTTCGGAAGAGTGGCTCGCAAAGTACCGTTGTTGAAGAAAGAACATAGAAATGCTCGTTTGGCGTTTGCACGTAAATATGGACATTGGACCTACGCCCAATGGCAACATGTATTATTCTCTGACGTGACCAAGGTTAATTTGATTTCTTCAGTTGGAAGGCAATACATACGGCGTCCAGTAAAAGCGGAAATGAATCCAAGATTCACAAAAAAGCAGGTGAAACATGGCGGTGGAAACATTAAAATGTGGGGTTCATTTTCTTTACATGGAGTGGGACTTGTGAGGAAAGTTCAGGGCAACTTAGACCAACATCAATACAAGGCAATATTAGAGGAAACGATGCTTCCCTATGCTGAGGAGCATCTCCCTATTATATGGACGTTTCAGCATGATAACGACCCGAAACATACCGCCCGTTCAATCAAGTCGTTTCTTGCCAGTCAGTCAGTATCGGTGCAAGATTGGCCAGCAAATAGCCCGGACCTTAACCCAATCGAGCACCTTTAGCACGAAATCAAGAAAAATGTAGCCACTTATCGTACCACAACTTTAGATAAACTTAATGAAGCTTTTTGTGAGGCATGGGCAAACATTCCTGTCGAAACATGCCAGAAACTGATAATCTCTATGCCACATCGGTGTCAAGCGTTAATTACTAACAAAGGTTTTGCTACTGGGTACTAATTTTACACGTAATAAAATGGAGATATTATAATAGATGTTAAGGATATTATAATACTGCAGATTATTAGTTTTGTTTAACTCTATTTTTCATTCTAGTTTACTGTCCTTAATTAAATGTCCAGCTACAGAATTATACCTTAAAATTGAATACATTAAATACCTTTGATATTAAATACTTTTTTCTATTTATTTATTCTTTTATTTACAGCCATTCAAAGCATAATAATCGGACCAAATTATGCAAATAATAGTTACTGAGAAATCAATAGGGTTTTATATTTGTATGTACATAACCGGTCATTGTTCTTCACTATCTTGCATATCCCTAATTAGTTGACCACAACTGTATATCAGGAACAGTTTTTTGACTAATATAAGTCCAGTTTGGCAATTTATAGCGGGGTAAAGCTTGTTCTAAGGGTCTGGTAAATCCAGTTCCTTCCACTATGGACAATGGTTTGTTGTCGAGTGCAATTATTTCGGATACTAATCAATAAGACAATAAATGAAAGAATTGCTAACTTCGCTCATCAACGAAAAGACCCGTATCGAATCGAGGCCATCAGATCGTTCGTGCGCCGCCTACGCAAGTATGTGTGCTTTGCATTCAACGGCTAAGTTCCGCCGGATATACGGCTATCCAGACATGTGGTTGGCCGAATATTCAGTATCTGGTATCCGGCCAAACTACTATCCGTTTCATCTCTAGTACAGATTACGTTTGACGCAACAACCAAGATTTGATACTGTGTATTGTTTTGGTAGTTCCACGTGGCCAAAGCCATGTCGTGAATACTGGCAAGTAGATATATTAATAAACCTATACCTCATCATCACATCACCCTTAATATACTGTGAAAGTGTGAAATCCCAGGACAAAGCTATGGGCATGTCCATTACTGATCACGCCTACGATAGACCCAGGCATATTATGTCAATTCTTGGTAACCAACGACCTAGCTGTTTGAAAAAGCTAGCTTTATTATTAATATTAAACAGTCATAAGCTATTTAATTTGTAACATGGTTATATACTCTCCAGTGACATTGAAGATAGCAGTATATTCGTTACCGCCATTTACTTATATTGTTTTTACTAAGACATTTAAATCCAAATCATTCTTTAAAGACTATTCTTAACTTCGACGTAGTATGTAGGTAATAATAACAAACGCATAGGTACTCACAGTACAATGTTACTATAAAATACACAAGTCCTAGTATTTTCATATTGTAATTAAAATCACAACCTCCACTTTGATACACGCATTGCTTTCACGTTACCCAGTTACCTACTGATCAGTGGAGATAAGATAACCCTAGGCATTGTTCAAGTAGGGCGTTGTTTTCTGAAATTGCAAAACACGATTAACGTGGATAGTCTTCGAACGCGCCGATTGTTGAATAGATAAATGTTTTTTTAAGTAGTAAAATAGCGATCCAACAAGCGGTTCTACTGATGGCAAGAGACAATCGTTATAGAACCCATACATCATCGTACTCATCAGGTTCGATGTCCGGGATCTTAGGTTTCGTGTACAAGTCTATCAGACACCCTTACCTCTAATACGAACATGTCAATGACGAGCAATGACGTTATGGCGACAGGAATAGTTAAGGCGGTGGTACTAGATAGGCGAGTTGCTAAATGTGATAAGAGTGTTTTTTTGAACTAGGTAACGTTTCGCCTTTTACAGCTTCACAAGGCTTTGTGAACGAGCAGCCCGATAGCCCGATACATTCTTTAGATGTTTTTTTAAGTGAGATGTCACGAAGAAGCAGACGGCTTTCCTGATGGTAAAAGATAACCGAGGTTTATTGACACCATAGACGTTACAGGTGCGTCGCTGTCCTGTGCCCTTGATGTTAGGCCTATTGTGCAAGTGTACCGGTAATCCTTGCCGGAACATGACAGAGTCATTATGGTGGCAGGAATAGGTAAGGCGATGGATCCCGACCCCGTCTAGTTGCTGCACAGCACTCTACCACCAGTGCTGTGTGGAAGTGCATAATTTGGTGTGATCCCACTACTGGTCATAGATCACTAGCATTAGCTAGGTCTTACAGCACGTGACGTCACGCGTTCGTTGTCAGGTTTCTTGTAACGTGCGCTGCGGACGATTGCCCACGATGTGGCTGCGACGGGTTAGAGGAGCACTTCCCTTGAGCAGCTTCTAAACCTTACGCTGTTACGAGCACAGCAGAATTACCACCAGCGCCGGGTTCCGATATAAGTGGAGTCGGTAGGATAGTTGTTCAACTTACTGACCAAAAACGACTAATATTTAAGATATACTTTTCAAGATTAGTGAGACCTTACAGTTAAAACATTAACAAATGCTGGTATAACTGAAATAGTCTTATGAAGGGGCTCGACGATAGTAGACGTAACCCTGGAAGGCCTACTGGTAAATCCATCAAGTTTCGACACGTTGGATTCGACTTAATTAGATATTTTCTGATAACAAGGACTTTATGACAAGGGCCGGATGAAAGAAATGGGAGCTAATGAATCATTGTTTAAAAGTACCTAACGGTATTACGTTTAGTAATTTTGCAGTTTATTTTAAAGCGCATAAAAAAAGAGAGCTGTTGCAAGTGAGATGGGTACGAATGTATGTCTTTGGTATCATAATTTTGAACGAATGGACTGTTTGTCTGGGGTTGATTTAATTTTAAAATTATTCGCACTTTATACACCCCTCTTTTTTAACCGAATTTCAAAACATGAGGGGGTTACATTATGTAGGTAGGTTGACCGATTTCTTCATAATCTCTGAACTGGTTTTAAAAACTTTTTTTCTATTGACACCAAGTCTGAATCTGATGATGGAATCCCAGTAAAATAGAGGAAAATACTAAATTTTGTGTGCGTAGATGATTTACTAATTTAATTGAAGTCGGCATTTTGAAGTCTTACTGCGTTTAAATTCTTCGACGTGGGTTACAAACAAAAAAGTTACAAATTGCTACTCACGTTTTTTCTTCAATGTAATTGCCAAGTTGTTTACTGGCGCCGTAGTTTGAATCTGTGTAAAATTTTCTTGGTCCAGTCAACATACCTACATCTATACGTTAAATTAAAAAATGCAATAATACCTAAGCCCAACAAAAATTTGAAGACCATTTAGTTTCGAGTTAATACTATTCGAAAATACGACTAGGTATACTGACTAGGTGGTAGAGTTTAGCAGCGACTCACCCGGATTGGTACCACCGCCTTACCTTTTCCTGCCGCCATAACGTCATGACGTGATTCGATTTGGAGGGTAAGGTAGCCGGTAAACTTTTGCTCGAGGCCTAACATCCCGGCCTCAGGTTGGCAATGCATGGTGCAATCGATCTATGAAAATACTAAAAATTAAAAAAAAATAATTTACAATTTCTATCCGACGCGAATTACAAAATGCATGGCTATAACATAAAGCAAAAAACTGGTTCGCGCTGACCGCAGTCACAAGCTAGTGACGTCATGACTCGTACTAGACACGACATAGCGTGACAAGTGAAGGAGGTTTGGGGACTGTTTATAAAAGTAAATATTACAATTTTCGTAATACGAGGGTCAAACTGAAAGTTTTTAGAAAATCAAAAACTAAGCATTCTAGCAAGTTATTAGTT